>JAVYIG010004601.1:0-157202 GCA_035222895.1 Strongylocentrotus droebachiensis | reverse complement strand
TATCGGTACCTACTGTACTTCACCTCGGCCCAGCAGAAGGAGGTCGGCTTGGATATCGTTTCTCGTCTCATAGCGTTGAAACCAGTGCGCCAAACTTTCAGTATTGATGATGATGATGACTTCGTCGTAGATGTAGCATATGAGAGCCAAGACCAAGACGTGGCCAAAGCCGTGGCGGATCATCTATCGACTACGTCCAGAAAGACATCGAAGATCACCACAAGGATGCAGGCACACACAGTATCAGGGCATACTTTCATCATGAACCATCGTGCAGTGGTAAGGAAAATATTCAACGTCTCATTGTAGCAACGTATACATTTCATCTTTGTTTGATCTTTCTGAGTGATAGAGTTTCTATATGATTTAAATTTCATTTTCTAAGACTTAGGATGACCTCGTTTGGTTTGAACACATGACTGTATACATATACTGTGTATACTGACGATGCTTTGAACCCCGACATGCGCTAATAAGGCAATGCATTCTGTACAAACTTCTCGTTACCCAAATTCAACCAAACGCTTGATAGAATACATTTTATTTAAATCAGGAGCATGTTTAGAGCAACTTCTATGGTTCTAGCATGGGTACAACTCCGATCATCACTTTTAATTTGAACACTGCAATGTACACGAACAAAATGAACTATTATTAACGAGAATTAATGAGTATTAGGACTTTAGTCTGTTAATAGAAGTTGTGATTTATTGTTATTGCAGTACAAACCGTCTTGCATGTATTTGAATTAAACCTTGTTTAATAAAATAACGCTTTTAATATCACCAATCCCAATAGGATGTATACTGTTCAAACCAATATGATAAAACGCTAACTTGAATTATTATAAGATAACGTACTGAACCCATTTTTTAAATATGTTGTGAGATCACAATAATTCCTTTAAAATGCGTAATGTTGTTAATATATTATTTGATATTCATATCGATATCTAGATTATGAAAACAAAATAGGAACCAAACGGAAAATGGAAGGAAAAAAAAAGCTTATTAATCAGGATAATATAGTATTATTTTGATGGTTTATGTTTCGAGCCTCACAATATTATTTGTGCACATGTACATTGCAGGATGACCTGAATATCGAGAAGCCATGTGGACGGACGGCTTCAGAGGACCTGGCTGAATTCATGTGCTCATCACGATCACTGAGAACTGTGACGATCGATCTTACTCAAGTTACTGGTACTATGCATGATGTTTTCTACTCGGTGCTTGCGAATAAATCAGTCGATTCCAAGGTCAGTATGAATCTCTGTATCATACACGTTGTCGTTTACTAGGTACATCATTCCTTTAAAAAAAAATGGATGCCAAATTCAGTCAGGATTGAAATAATTAAGGAAAATACTGGGAAACAGAAATTTGCTTAATATAGAAAAACATTTTTAAATTCCATACGTCTATGGCACGCATGTAGGGAAACAAATATTCAACAACAATAACAACATTTCTCTCTCTGAAATAAACTCTCTCCCTCTCTCACTATTTTTAACCCCGTTTAGCGCCTATCCTTGAAGTTTTCAATTACTTTTCCGATGGGGTGGAGACATTTTTTTTACCTACCCCATACCAATTTTTGTTTTTGTCAAAATATCTGTTTAGGGTGTTTCTAATTATATCAATGATCCAATCTCAAATTATTTAACTAGGTTTTTGAGGCATGTAATATAAAAGCATATATTTCCACATGCTCTGCTGACACAAATGAATTACCACAGAGGTCATAACATGTGAATCATATTAAATTAACACTTAATGTATAAGGCAAAGAGATTCGCTCATACACTGTACATTATGATAGCATGTTGGTCAAACTCGGATACCCGTCAGATGTGACATAACAATTAGAATGCGCATGTTACTAACATGTGCTATAATTGCATATATTCACGAACAGGCGGAATTGCCAATAGAGATTAACATTTATCTCTTCATAACAGGGATGTGTGCATTGATATCAAATTGTTATTAATCGTTATGAAATCAATGTTAGGAATTCATTTAAAAAAAACACTTGATGATGCATATTAATTTTGTTTTAAAGATGCAAAAAAATAAAATGAAATTTTCCCCCTATAATTATATAAGCAGTTGATGAGTAGTGAAGATAGATAATTCTACTCTTGGAAATAATGGTTGTGTTTGGTTGTAGAAATCATGGTAATAGTTCTAAATACTCTGATAAAGTTCAAATGAGGGAAAATGTATTTTTTTAATGCATACAACTATCATAATTAAAAATCAACCATTTCATAATATTAAACAATTATAAAAGGTTTCTACATTAAACAAGGTTTAGTCTGACCATTTTGTAATGATTCAATACTTGCCCGCATACACTGTGTTCACAATCTGCACTCCCTGGGGAGCATTCCAGCCAGGCGTTACTTGACGCTCAAAACTGTTTGCCCAACAATGACTGTCGCATCCTACCGGGTAATCCATTTTAACACCGGGGTGGAGAGTAGCAAGTGCAGGTTAATATTTTGCCAAAGGGGGGGGGGGGGGGGGGGGGGGGGGGGGGGTAGTGAGCACATTTTTTGTTTTGGTCCTAGAATTTCAATTTGCACACCCCCCCCCCCTTGAGCGCCAGGGGGGGGGGGGGTGGGGGCCCAACCCCCCACAAAGGTAAAAATCACGTGATTTTACATGATTTTTTTCTCAAGGGGGGGGGGGGGGTGGGGGCCCGGGCCCCCCGGGCCCCCCTGGATCCGTCACTGTCACTCCCCCTTCCCCCTCCCAGACCAGTCACCACCACCCCTCACTCATTCCGACGTGAAAATGAAGTAGGGTCAGTAAAATTACCCGATCATATGACTGGGAGAAAAATGCCCTCTTCTCTGACAATCGTGGATCCGCCATTATACTGTCGTCAATAACATAACCAGGGTGTTCATACTATCCCCCTATTAAAAGCACACGTTTTTCTTCAAGAGTAGTCTATTTTGTCACCTCTGTCGTTTAATACACCATTATCCTAGATTTGGTCCTAGAATTTCAATTTGCACCCCCCCCCCCCTTGAGCGCCAGGGGGGGGGGGGGGGGGGGGGGTGGGGGCCCAACCCCCCACAAAGGTAAAAATCACGTGATTTTACATGATTTTTTTCTCAAGGGGGGGGGGGGGTGGGGGCCCGGGCCCCCCGGGCCCCCCTGGATCCTTCACCGTCACTCCCCCTCCCCCTCCCAGACCAGTCACCACCACCCCTCACTCATTCCGACGTGAAAATGAAGTAGGGTCAGTAAAATTACCCGATCATATGACTGGGAGAAAAATGCCCTCTTCTCTGACAATCGTGGATCCGCCATTATACTGTCGTCAATAACATAATCAGGGTGTTCATACTATCCCCCTATTAAAAGCACACGTTTTTCTTCAAGAGTAGTCTATTTTGTCACCTCTGTCGTTTAATACACCATTATATTGGTCTCAAAGAATCGAGGAACTACCGAAATAAGTACTAATTTCAGGTGTCAAGACTTGTACATCATAACCATAATAAATGTGATTGCGATGAGAGTTTTTCATCGTGGCAACAATATTAATATAATTTAAAACGAATTGTTGATTCTAGAATATAGTATTATATGGTTGTTATTAGTATTCATTCAACATAATGTTGCTATCATAACAGATTGAGACTCTTAACATCGACTCTGGTGATCTCAGTGAACGTCCCTCTGCATCACGTGATCTCGCTCAGTACATCTGTAAGATAGCTCTTCTGAAGGACCTGACACTCCACGGTCGGTATCACGATGACTTCTATTCAACATCGTCATCGCAGGCATCATCTGCAAAGGTATTCATTTGATCGTATATTTAAGGAATCTTAGCAAATCACTAGATTTTTTGGATATACTAGAGGTGTACTCTTTCCTATATAGTCAAACGCAAGTGTACAATTTTACTCTCCCTATTGGTACACCGCTAAGAGCAGATACGAAAAGTTGATCGTTTCAGGAAGTGGATGATAAAAGTAAACTTTCTGTCATACTCAAAAACAGAATGACAATTATGAGAGTAATAGTGCATAATATAAATTTCATATGACAATTCGAAGTGCTACGGAGTTGCTAATGGAGAGACCGCTTTTTCAATTGTGTGTACTGATGAGACTAAATATTTGAATTCAAAAACTTGCAATATGAAAAATCGAATCTCTTCGTTCCCGTTTATACTATTTCTGAAACCCTTTGGAGATTACAAAGTGTTCCATGTATATTTGTTAAATTTCACACTTTTGTGCTATGTAAAATTAGTTTTTCAAAGTACTATTTAAATCAAATGTCCGAATAATGTATTCCTTATGTATATTAGAGAGGATGGCTACTGTATCATGACGTAAAGTATAACAAAATTTAAATAATGTAATGTTAGCAAATGTTTATAAAACACAATATTACTATTATAACAGATTAAGACTTGACATCCAGTATGTGGATCATCCCGCCCCCTCCCCACCACACCCTCACTCATTCCGATGTGAATATGTATTAGTGTCAGTAAAATTACCGGATCATATGCCCGGGAAAAACATCCCCTCCTTTCTGACAATCACAGATCCACCACTATGTTATAATGTCATCAATAACATAATCAGGTTGTTCTGATTTTCCCCGATTAAAAGCACACGAGCTCAGCTTCTCAAAGGAATAGAGGACAGGATTTTCTTCAAGAGTATTGTGATTAGTGACTGATTCGAGACCGTTCTGCCTTTTTGTTTTATTCTCTTTTGTTCTGTTAGAATTTAGATCATGAGCCATGATATTATATTTCCCCTCTACTCCATCGGTCAACAGGTGACTTCAGGTCAATATCATCTAGAAAAAAATATTATTTCTTTATCCTTAATGCCACAGTCCCGATTAGATCAATCAAAAACATATTCATCACCTCTGTCACTATCTATCAGTTATGAATAGATACCATTATATAGGTCTCAAAAGAATCCAGGAACTATTGAAATTGGTACTTATTTCAAGTGTCAAGATGTGTATATCATCAACAAAATAAGTGTTATTGTGGTAAGAGTTTTTCATTGAGCCAACGACATAAATATAATTTGTAATGAATTGTTGATTCTCGAATATAGCTTTTTTTGGTTATTAGTATTCATTCAACATAATGTTGCTATCATAACAGATTGAGACTATTGAAATCTTCTCTGCTGATCTCAGTGAACGTCCCTCTGCATCACGTGATCTCTCACATTTCATCTGTAAGATGACTCATCTGAAGGACCTGACACTCCGCGGTCAGTGTCACGATGACTTCTACTCAACATCATTGTCGATGGCATCATCTGCAAAGGTATAGATGTGATCATATATTTGCAATGACGAACCTTCGTCATTGCCTTGTTTTCGTTCACATTCTTCTTATTAATATTCTTACTTCTTCTTCCTCTTCTTCCTCTTCTTCTTGTCGTCCGGAATCCCATTCGTTTTGCACGTAGTGCTTGTTATTCCTAGTTAGGTGCTTTCCTCATGTCCTTTTCCTTTCAAATTTCATAGGCATAGTCTCTAACATCTCATCAAGGTCACTACCGTCTTTGATTTTCGAAATCACTCATGCATGACCGTCCACGCGCCATTTTGTCCGTTTCTGGTCCATTTTAAGGCCTTTATATCTTCCTTCCTATCTCCACTATCCTAGATCCTACAAACTTCTAACAAATTCCTCTAGATAGTCTGAGAGATGTTCTTTCATCTGCGACGTATGACTTGACCTTCAAAATGCCATCTTCATACTCGAAATTCAAATCTAAAACCGACTCCGTCAAAAATCTCTCAAGTTCTTGAAAAATGGACCCCTAAATAATCTAAAACTGCCATAACTTTCTCATATAAATTCCGTTTTGTATTTAAATCTCACAGTATCTTTATCTCATAATTGCACATAGCCATGCCAAATTTCACGCTCCAATGGCTTTGCACAACATAAATAGCGCCCTCTTAAGTTCTGGGAATTGGCTTTCTGTCTGTGGCCGTATCTCCATAATGGCTTGGCAAACCCGTACCCTTTTTTGGATTTAGATACTTGAAGATATGCCCTTTCCAGCCATATACAAAATTATATACCCTATCACTGACCAAATTTGAGAAAATTGCCCTCCAAATAAGCCATTTTCAAGAAAATTGAGAAATAACTTCAACTTGCTCTAAAATGGCGATCGTTATACCTACATCATTGAAACTTTGCAGACATATGTATCCATATACGTGACAACTGTTTACCAAGTTTGGTAAAATTCGAATATGTCAGCGCAAAGTTATCGCCAAAAATGATGAATTTGCTATGCATTACGTAATAGCGCGTTTAATGCGTGCAATACATTGCGCGCAGATAACAATGGTGTCAAACTGACCGCAATGAAGTGCCCTTTCGAATGATACCAAGTATGATATATGTTTACACAGAAAATTGTGAGTAAATCGCATTTGAACAAGGGTCCACTATACGAATTCCGCCCGATTATAACACTTATCGGCCATGACGTCATTTTTTCAGACTACTTTTCGCCCCCTAAACATCCTTTTTTTTCCTTGAAAATTTGCAATGACATTCCGAGATGCAATACGCAGGGCACCTCTTGGCCGGATTTTTAAAATTGGTCAAGGGGGCCATTTAAGACGCCATTTTGTCCTTTAAATCTATTTTACATCACATATTTCGATAGGATTATCATATAAAAAAAGAGAGTAGTTTACAATAACGACCATGAAATTCTCTTTCCAATGATACCATATACGGCCCATAAAGAGACATAAAGAGAGAGAGAAAAAACAATTTAACTCCGGTCATAATACAGATCCTGTACGTTTTCCGCCCATGCATTACACGCATTGTCTATGGGGCAAATCGGGTTCACGCTTTTGACCCCTAGAACGATCTTGATTGCAATGACGAACATGCAACTAATCCCATTTGTTTTTGCACGCAGTGCTTGCGAGCCCTTTCTAGGTTCTTTCCCCTATCCCAATTTCTTTCAAACATCGTAGGCATAGTCACTACCATCCCATCAAGGTCACTATTGAGGCCTTTCTTTCGCCCTACCTGTCTCCAATATTACAGAAGCTAAAGACTTCGTACAAATTGCTCTGGATAGTCCGAGAGAAGCTCTTTCGTTCGACACGTAGAAACACGGCGTCATTGCACGCACATCGTTGTGACACGATTGCATTTCTAGTTTAGGACTCTTATTATTTAAAAAAAAAAAAATCAAAGTTGGGCCACCACCCCTAAGAAATCCTGGAGCCGCGCCTGAGGATGGCAACTGTCTCATGATGTAAAGTATAACAATATTTGTATGTATTTAATGTCAGCAATTGTTTATCGAATACAATGTTACTTTTATAACAGATTAAGACTTGAAATCCAGTATATGGATCACCCCCTTTCCCATCCACCAGCCCTAACTCATTCAGACGTATGAATGTAGTAGGATCAGTGAAATTACCAGATCATATGACCGCGGGATAAAATTCCATGTTCTCTTACAATCATTGATCCATCACTATAACGTTGTCGATAACATAATCAGGGTGTTCTGATTTTTCCTCGATTAAAAGCACACATTTTCCATGTAGAGTAGTGTAGTTGAGCACTGGTTTGTGACCGTTATGCCTTCTTGTATTATTAAATCCCTCGTCGACGAATTCGGAGGCGATATACATGTAGTAAAGCTGCCGCACGTCCTTCCTTCTGTCCTTCCGTAAAAAATCTGGTTTCCGTTTGATAACTTTAATAATAATTAACGGATGTAAATGAAATTTGATATGAAGGCACGTGGTTTTAAAATACAGCCTATGTTTAAAGATGAAGATGAGTTCTGGTCATGCGATTGCATTGTGAAAGAAACGGTGTGGAATCGACCAGAAAAGGTTGATCATCTAGCATATAAGAATTTGTGTGTATTGCAAGGTTCTGGAATCATCAAAATGATAAGAAATTCGGCCAAGTCTTGGTAAAGTTACGAACACTGTACAGAGAAAGATGTATATGTGACTACACGAACACGTGGCGTAAAAATCCTACCCCCGAGTTTTACGATGTTACATGACATATTTAGAATATGAAGGCATTTGAAGAGCCATGCTTTTCAGGGAACATGTCTTATCTGATGTTCTTCCACACTTGCATGATAAGAATGATAACGCTCACAAATTATTTTTCACCTCTTCCCAAAACTCAACCTTCACTTTAATTTCGGAGTATGTAGGTCAAAAGACAAAGGTTATAGCTCATTAAATATGCGAAAATGCCTTCTTAGATATACGCGAAAATGTTTTTTTAATCCAATAACGTAAGTAATGGTGTTGAGTACATACATCAAAGCTCAAAGTTCACATCCCATTGAATATGCAAACATTGCTCAATTAAGGTGAATTGTACCCGGCGAGGGGATGCTACGCTTTGCGTTGATTTCTTCTCTTTTGTTTTGTATGACTTTAGATCATGATCCAAGTCCTTCATTCATATTTACCCACTACTCCCTCAGTCAACAGATCAATGTGATCTAGAAAAAATTATCATTTTCTTTATCAGTAATGCCCACAGTCCCGATTGGATCAATCAAAAGCATTGTTGTCACCTCTGTCGTTCAATACCTATCATTTATATGAATAAACACCATTATATCGGTCTCAAAACAATCGAGGAACTACCGAAATAAGTACTAATTTCAGGTGTCAAGACTTGTACATCATAAACATAATAAATGTGATTATGATGAGAGCTTTTCACTGTGGCAACGATATTATTACAATTTAAAACAAATTGTTGATTCTTGAATATAGTTTTATTTGGTTGTTTTTAACAATCATTCATGATTATGTTTCTTTCATAACAGATTGAGACTCTTTACATCTGGTCTGCTGATCTCAGTGAACGTCCCTCTGCATCACGTGATCTCGCTCAGTTCATCTGTAAGATGACTCATCTGAAGGACCTGAGACTCCGCGGTCAGTATCACGATGACTTCTACTCAACATCGTCATCGATAGCATCATCTGCAAAGGTATTGATTTGATCATATTTTGTTAGACTCTTAGCAAATCAATACATGTGTTTGTTATACTGGAAGTGCACTCTTTTCTATATAGTCATACGCAAGTGTACAATTTTACTCTCCCTATTGGAACACCGTAACGGAGAAGCAGGCAGGAAAAGTTGATCGTTTCAGGAAATGGATGTTAAAAGTGAACTTTCTGTCGTAATACAAAAACAAAGTGAAGATTATATGATTGATAGTGAATAATATTTGTGAATTTGGTAATTGAAAAGTGTTCCATGTATGTTTGTTTTTACAATTTTCTTCAATCAAATGTCTGTATAACGTATTGCTTATGTAAATGAATGAGGATGGCAACTGTCTCATGATGTAAAGTATAACAATATTTGTATGTATTTTAATGTCAGCAATTGTTTATGCAATACAATGTTCCTATTCAAACAGATTGAGACTTGACATCCAGTATGTGGATCACCCCGCCCATCTCTCACCACCACCACATCACTCATTCCGACGTGAAAATGTAGTAGGGTCAGTAAAATAAACGGATCATATGCCCGGGAAAAAAAAAATCTCCTCCTCTCTTACAATCATGGATCCACCATTATACTGTCGTCAATACCATAATCAGGGTGTTCAGACTATCCCCCGATTGAAAGCGCACATTTTCCTTCAAGAGTAGTCTGTTTGGTGACTGCTTTGCAACCACCGTTCTGCCTTCTTCTTTTATTCTCTTTTGTGTACGTCTTTAGATCATGAGCCAAGTCCTTCATTCATATTTCCCCACTACTCCCTCAGTCAACAGGTCAACATGATCTAGAAAATATTATAATTTACTTTATCCGCAATGCCTACAGTCTCGATGGGATCAATCAAAAACAAACTGATCACCTCTGTCATTATCTTTTTAATTCATAAATAATATTCTGCAGTTGTCAGTCGGTCAAAGGAGGTGCACACCGTCTTATTTTTTGTTTGTTCGATCCTGTGTTTGATCCTATGTTTGACCTCTTGTATGTATGTTTGTTTGATCTCACTCTTATCTTATTTTTTATTATTATATATGCATGATTTATTGAATAAAGAACAGATGTATAAGTTGTGTGTTTATTATAAGTTTTGGTAAATATTTGTTAAGTCAGAATATGGTGCGCTTAGAGACACCAGTATTAAGCGCCTTATAAATATTGTTTATTATTATTATTATTATCTTTCAGTTATGAATAAACACCATTGAATCGGTCTCAAAAGAAGCCAAGAACTATTGAAAGTGGTACTAATTTCAGGTGTCAAGATTTGTATATCATACACAAAATAAATGATATTGTGTTAGGAGTTTATCTAACACAATGTTACTATACGGCAACGATATTAATATAATTTTTAATGAATTGTTGATTCTCGAATATAGTTTTGTTTGGTTGTTATTAGTATTCATTCAACATAATGTTGCTATCATAACAGATTGAGGCTGTTCCAGTTTGGATTATATCTGAAACCCTTTGGAAACTGCAAAGTGTTCCATGTACATTTTATTTTACACTTTCCTGTTATGTACAATTATTTTTTTAATATTTTGTTCTAAATCAAATTGCAGAAAAACGTATAGCTTAAGTAAAATAATGAGGATGGCAACTGAAGCATGATGTAATGTTTAAAATTATTTTTAAGAAGTGTAATGTCAGCAATTGTTTATCCAATACAATGTAACTTTTATAACAGATTAAGACTTGACATCCAGTATGTGGATCGTCCCCTCTCCTCCTCCGCCACCCCTCATTCATTCCGACGTTTAAATGTAGTAGGATCAGTAAAATTACCGGATCATATGACCGCAGGATAAAATACCCTCTTTTCTGACAATCATGGATCCATCAATATAATGTAGTCGATAACATAATCAGGGTGTTCTGATTTCCCCCTATTAAAGGCACACGTTTTCCATGTAGAGTAGTGTGGTTGAGGACTGGCTTGTGACCGTTATACCTTCTTGTTTTATTAAACCCCTCGTCGACGAATATAATATGAAGGCACATGGTATTAAAATACAGCCTATGTTTAATTTTGGAGTATGTAGGTCAAAGGACAAAGGTCATAGCTCATTAAATATGCGAAAATGCCTACTTAGATATACGCGAAAACGTTTTTTTTTAATCCAATAACGTAAGTAATGTTGTTGAGTACACACGTCAAAGCTCAAAGGTCACATCCCATTAAATATGCAAAAAATGCTCAATTGAGGAAATTGTACCCTGTGAGTGGATGCTACGCTTTGCGTTGATTCTTCTCTTTTGTTCTGTAAGACTTTAGATCGTGAGCCAAGTCCTTCATTCATATTTACCCACTACTCCCTCAGTCAACAGGTCAACATGATCTAGGAAATATTATAATTTTCTTTATCCGCAATGCCTACAGTCTCGATTGGATCAATCAAAAACAAACTAATCACCTCTGTCGTTACCTATCATTAATGAATAAACACCATTATATCGGTCTCAAAACAATCGAGGAACTACCAAAATTAGTACTAATTTCAGGTGTCAAGACTTGTACATCATAAACATAATAAATGTGATTATGATGAGAGCTTTTCACTGTGGCAACGATATTATTACAATTTAAAACAAATTGTTGATTCTTGAATATAGTTTTATTTGGTTGTTTTTAACAATCATTCATGATTATGTTTCTTTCATAACAGATTGAGACTCTTTACATCTGGTTTGCTGATCTCAGTGAACGTCCCTCTGCATCACGTGATCTCGCTCAGTTCATCTGTAAGATGACTCATCTGGAGGACCTGACACTCCGCGGTCAGTATCACGATGACTTCTACTCAACATCGTTATCGATGGCATCATCTGCAAAGGTATTGATTGGATCGTATATTTTAGGACTCTTAGCAAATCACTACATGTTTTCTTATACAGTTGGTGCACTCTTTCCTATATCGTCAATCGAAAGTGTACACTTTTACTCTCCCTATTGGAACAACTTTAAGGAGAAGCAGGTAGGAAAAGTTGATCGCTTCAGTAAGTGGGTGTTAAAAGTGAACTTTCTGTCATAATACAAAAACAGAGTGAAGATTATATGATTGATAGTGAATAATATTTACCATTTTTCATTTCATATGACGATTCGAAGTGCTACGGAATTACTGATGGAAAGACAGCTATTTCAATTGTGAATACTGATGACACTAAATAGTTTAATTTAAAAACCTACAAGATGAAAAATCGAATCTCTTGGTTCCCGTTTGTATTATTTCTGTTATCCTTTGGAAACTGCAAAGTGTTCCATATACATTTTTTTTCACACTTTTGTGTTATGTAAAATTCAATTTTCAAAGTGCTATTTAAATCAAATGTCAGAATAACGTAGAGCTTGTGTAAATGAATTTGGAAGTCTACTGTAGCATGATGCAATGTATATCGGTCTCAAAGGAATTCAGGAACTATTGCAATTAGTAATCATTTCAGATGTCAAGATTTAAACATCATTAAACACAATAAATGCCATTGTGTTAAGACTTTTTTTTAAATTGTGGCAACGATATTAATATATCAAACATACTGTTGATTTTTTAATATAGTTTTGTTTGGTTGTTATTAACATTAATTCAACAAAATGTTGCTATCAAAACAGATTGAAACTCTTGAGCTCAGCTCTTTGAGTCTCAATGAACGTCCCTCTGCATCACATGATGTCGCTCAGTTCATCTGTAAGATGACTCATCTGAAGAAGCTGACACTCTACGGTCAGTATCACGATGACTTCCACTCAACAGCCTCATCGATGGCATCATCTGCAAAGGTATTGATTTGAATTTTTTTCTTCGGACTCTTAGCAAATCACTACATGTTTTTGTTATACAGGAGGTGTACTCTTTCCTATATAGTCAAACGAAATTGTACGATTTTACTGTTCAAAGTACTACACCGTGAAAAGGAAGCAGGTAGGAAAAGCTGAAAGTTTCGGGAAGTTGATGCGAAAAGTAAACTTTCTGTCAAATAACAAAACAGACAAACGTAATATTAAAGATCGATAGTAAAAACAATATTTTTCACAGCTATACTTCATCCAAATATATTAAAAAATGGCAATGGACGGCTTCTATGATGAACAAGAATTTATCACTTTAATTAGTTCTTTCAAAACTATATCTAGGAGGGGCTGTTGAAATGTCAACATTACGCATAACATTGTATCAATGTAGCCAGGTTAAACTGGTGATAAACCATATAAAAATATACACCAAGGGCCTGTAATAAGTTTGCACGACAGATTGAGACCCTTTTCATTGGAGATGTGTTTCTCAGAGGATAATCAATAATAATTAAAAGAGTAGTGTAGTTGAGCACTAGTTTGTGACCGTTATTCTTGTATTATTAAACCCCTCGTCGACGAAGTCGGAGGCGATATACATGTAGTAAAGCTGCTGCATGTCCTTCATTTTGTCCTTCCGTAAATATTCTGGTTTCCGTTTGATAACTGTAATAATGTTTAACAGATTTTAATGAAATTTGATATGAAGGCACATGGTATTAAAATACAGCCTATGTTTGATTTTGGAGTATGTAGGTCAAAAGACAAAGGTCATAGCTCATTAAATATGCGAAAATGCCTATTTAGATATACGCGAAATTTTTTTTAAAAATCCAATAACGTAAGTAATGTTGTTGAGTACATACGTCAAAGCTCAAAGGTCACAGCCCATTAAATATGCAAAAAATGCTCAATTGAGGAAATTGTACCCTGTGAGTGGATGCTACGCTTTGCGTTGATTCTTCTCTTTTGTTCTGTAAGACTTTAGATCGTGAGCCAAGTCCTTCATTCATATTTATCCACTACTCCCTCAGTCAACAGATCAACATGATCTAGAAAATATTATAATTTACTTTATCCGCAATGCCTACAGTCTCGATGGGATCAATCAAAAACAAACTAATCATCTCTGTCATTATCTATCAGTTACATGTATGAATAAACACCATTGAATCGGTCTCAAAAGAAGCCAAGAACTATTGAAAGTGGTACTAATTTCAGGTGTCAAGATTTGTATATCATACACAAAATAAATGATATTGTGTTAGGAGTTTTCACTACGGCAACGATATTAATATAATTTGTAAGGAATTGTTGATTCTCGAATATAGTTTTATGTGGTTGTTATTAGTATTCATTCAACATAATGTTGCTATCATAACAGATTGAGACTCTTTACATCGACTCTGATGATCTCGGTAAACGTCCCTCGGCATCACGTGATCTCGCTCAGTTCATCTGTAAGATAGCTCATCTGAAGGACCTGACACTCCGCGGTCAGTATCACGATGACTTCTACTCAACATTGTCATCGAAGGCATCATCTGCAAAGGTATTGATTTGATCGTATATTTTAGGACTCTTAGCAAATCACTACATGTTTTCTTATACAGTTGGTGCACTCTTTCCTATATCGTCAATCGAAAGTGTACACTTTTACTCTCCCTATTGGAACAACTTTAAGGAGAAGCAGGTAGGAAAAGTTGATCGCTTCAGTAAGTGGGTGTTAAAAGTGAACTTTCTGTCATAATACAAAAACAGAGTGAAGATTATATGATTGATAGTGAATAATATTTACCATTTTTTCATTTCATATGACGATTCGAAGTGCTACGGAATTACTGATGGAAAGACAGCTATTTCAATTGTGAATACTGATGAGACTAAATAGTTTAATTTAAAAACCTACAAGATGAAAAATCGAATCTCTTGGTTCCCGTTTGTATTATTTCTGTAATCCTTTGGAAACTGCAAAGTGTTCCATATACATTTTATTTCACACTTTTGTGTTATGTAAAATTCAATTTTCAAAGTGCTATTTAAATCAAATGTCAGAATAACGTAGAGCTTGTGTAAATGAATTTGGAAGTCTACTGTAGCATGATGCAATGTATATCGGTCTCAAAGGAATTCAGGAACTATTGCAATTAGTAATCATTTCAGATGTCAAGATTTAAACATCATTAAACACAATAAATGCCATTGTGTTAAGACTTTTTTTTTAATTGTGGCAACGATATTAATATATATCAAACATACTGTTGATTTTTTAATATAGTTTTATTTGGTTGTTATTAACATTCATTCAACAAAATGTTGCTATCAAAAAAGATTGAAACTCTTAAGCTCAGCTCTTTGAGTCTCAATGAACGTCCCTCTGCATCACATGATGTCGCTCAGTTCATCTGTAAGATGACTCATCTGAAGAAGCTGACACTCTGCGGTCAGTATCACGATGACTTCCACTCAACAGCCTCATCGATGGCATCATCTGCAAAGGTATTGATTTGAATTTTTTTCTTCGGACTCTTAGCAAATCACTACATGTTTTTGTTATACAGGAGGTGTACTCTTTCCTATATAGTCAAACGAAATTGTACGATTTTACTGTTCAAAGTACTACACCGTGAAAAGGAAGCAGGTAGGAAAAGCTGAAAGTTTCGGGAAGTTGATGCGAAAAGTAAACTTTCTGTCAAATAACAAAACAGACAAACGTAATATTAAAGATCGATAGTAAAAACAATATTTTTCACAGCTATACTTCATCCAAATATATTAAAAAATGGCAATGGACGGCTTCTATGATGAACAAGAATTTATCACTTTAATTAGTTCTTTCAAAACTATATCTAGGAGGGGCTGTTGAAATGTCAACATTACGCATAACATTGTATCAATGCAGCCAGGTTAAACTGCTGATAAACCATATAAAAATATACACCAAGGGCCTGTAATAAGTTTGCACGACAGATTGAGACCCTTTTCATTGGAGATGTGTTTCTCAGAGGATAATCAATAATAATTAAAAGAGTAGTGTAGTTGAGCACTAGTTTGTGACCGTTATGCCTTCTTGTATTATTAAACCCCTCGTCGACGAAGTCGGAGGCGATATACATGTAGTAAAGCTGCTGCATGTCCTTCATTTTGTCCTTCCGTAAATATTCTGGTTTCCGTTTGATAACTGTAATAATGTTTAACAGATTTTAATGAAATTTGATATGAAGGCACATGGTATTAAAATACAGCCTATGTTCGATTTTGGAGTATGTAGGTCAAAGGACAAAGGTCATAGCTCATTAAATATGCGAAAATGCCTATTTAGATATACGCGAATTTTTTTTTAAAAATCCAATAACGTAAGTAATGTTGTTGAGTACATACGTCAAAGCTCAAAGGTCACAGCCCATTAAATATGCAAAAAATGCTCAATTGAGGAAATTGTACCCTGTGAGTGGATGCTACGCTTTGCGTTGATTCTTCTCTTTTGTTCTGTAAGACTTTAGATCGTGAGCCAAGTCCTTCATTCATATTTACCCTCTACTCCCTCAGTAAACAGGTCAACATGATCTAGGAAATATTATAATTTACTTTATCCGCAATGCCTACAGTCTCGATGGGATCAATCAAAAAGAAACTAATCACCTCTGTCATTATCTATCAGTTACATGTATGAATAAACACCATTGAATCGGTCTCAAAAGAAGCCATGAACTATTGAAAGTGGTACTAATTTCAGGTGTCAAGATTTGTGTATCATACACAAAATAAATGTTATTGTGTTAAGAGTTTTCACTACGGCAACGATATTAATATAATTTTTAATGAATTGTTGATTCTCGAATATAGTTTTATTTAGTTGTTGTTGGCATTCATTCGTGATTATGTTGCTATCATAACAGATTGAGACTCTTGACATCGACTCTGATGATCTCAGTGAACGTCCCTCTGCATCACGTGATCTCGCTCAGTTCATCTGTAAGATAGCTCATCTAAAGGACCTGACACTCAGGGGTCCGTATCACGATGACCTCTACTCAACAGTGTTATCGATGTCATCATCTGCAAAGGTATTGATTTGATCATACATTTCAAGATTTTAAGCAATCACTACATGTTTTGTTATATTTTAAAGGCCGGCTGTACTTGTTCAGCCAGAAGGGATAAGACCACTCGGCGAGGTCACTGACAGGTGGTTATTTCATTAACTCAGCTTTCAATTAACATAAGAAAAAGAGGATCATGGGGGACCAACACCGATTGGGGAAGTTTTCTATAAAGAGGGAGCAAGTAGCTACAAGCAGTACAGTGTAGCCTTTAAGTGTACTCTTTTCTGTGTAGTCAAACGAAATTGTCCGATTTTACTGTTCAAAGTACTACACCATTAAGAGGAAGCAGGTAGGAAAAGTTGAAGTTTCAGGAAGTTGATGCGAAAAGTGAACTTTCTGTCATAATACAAAAACGGACAAACGTTATAAGATTGATAGTACACGTAATATTCTTCATAGCTAAACTTCATCCAAATATATTGAAAAATGGCAATGGACGGCTCCTATAATGAACAAAAATTGATCACTTCTATTAGTTTTTTTTTCAAAACTATATCTAGGGGGACTGTTGAAATGTGAACATTAGGCATATCATTGTATTAATTCAGCCAGGTTAAACTGGCGATAATCAGTAGAAAAATATACACCAAGGGCCTGTAATTATATTTTTCACTAAATTAATCAGGTAATAATTTGCACGACAGATTGAGATTCTTTTCATTGGAGATTTGTATCTCAGAGGATAATTATATTAATACAACAACTACTACTACTACTACTACTACTACTAATAATAATAGTAATAGTAATAATAATTGAATTTAAACAGCTCGTTTTCCAGAGGTTACAGCAAGGATTTCCCCTGGCACCACGTGATCACTCCACGGGGTAAATAATGGCGGATCGAGAGTAGGGGCAAACGCCCCCCTCCCCCCTCCTTCGGCAAAACCCTATCTGGCATAATTATACAAAATAAGAATGGGTCCTTAATTATGCAATTTACCCCCCTCCCCTCTCCACCCACAACGGCACTTAAATGTCATAAGCCTTGCTTTTTCTCTCCATCTTACTATGTATCGAATATTTAGAAAAGATAAATGCAAAACTCCATAGCGCTTACAAAAAAATAAACTCAAAGTAAATAGACCCATTAAATTACGAAGGAAAGACGTACTTTTGGTTGCTGGTCAGATAATTGAAGCCCCTCTGAAGTGTTGGGGGCCCCAACAATTTGATGGAAAGGTTTCACTTAAATTGTATCATAATGTAAAAGAGGATGTCATAAATATTGATAAAAGAATACAACAGTACAACAGAAAACCCAAATTATGTATTCTTTTATCATATTTATGTTCAAATACATTTTTTTTTTGTGGGGGGGGGGGGATCTTTGCAGAAGTCCTTTTTCACATTATGATATGATTTATGTCGGATTTGTGGCTCCCAACACTTTCAATTCAATTTAAATCATTTATTTCCATATTCCAACCTCAATTCAAACAATGTGTAAAAAAAAAAAAAAAGAGTCAATGGGAAATTAAAAACATTGTAAAACTACGACATTTCAATCAAACGATTAAGATGGATAAAAACAGAACAAGTATAATACATAATTCAGTATGAAGAGGGGCTTTAAAGAATACGAGGGCATCTGAGAAATGTAATGACCCCTCCCCCCTTTTGTTGTTGTTGTTGATTGTCACCAATCTGATCTGCCACTGCATTACGAAGCCCTACAAATAATCATCTTTATTCGTTAGGTTTATCTGTTTTATTGATATTCATTAACAATTTCAATCGTTTAATCAATAACGGATGTTAACGTAGTGGAACATTCAACTAAAGCGAAATGTTTTCCAAAGGGATTCAAAAAGAAAGAAAAAAAAAAAGAAAACACGAAATGTGACACTTGTTAAAGGAAAGGAATAACATGTAACTATATCATTGGTGAAAGAAAAGGCAGTACAGATTGCGTTAATATTATACAAATATACAATGACACTCGAGGATCTAGCTGAAACTATTCGCATCGAAGGAACATCAACTAGTACTATTCTCCCGAGGGCCATCGGCCCGAGAGAGAAAAGTACTAATGATGTTCCTGAGTGCGAATAGTATACAAATATACAATGACACTCGAGGATCTAGCTGAAACTATTCGCATCGAAGGAACATCAACTAGTACTATTCTCCCGAGGGCCATCGGCCCGAGGGAGAAAAGTACTAATGATGTTCCTGAGTGCGAATAGTTTTAGCTTGTTCCGAGAATGAGTCATTTTCTATTTGTTTTATATCCCTTCCATCTGTATTATTCCTACACTTCTGTAATAACATGAACCTTAAACTCACATTCACATCTAACATTCACATCTATAAGAAATAAAAGAAAATTGCACGGCTCAAAAACAGGGTTTAGCTGGCGCTATTGCGTATAGTATAGTGCAATTATCGCGCGCACAGCGCAAATTGCATGTGCGCATGCTTGAGCGCTGTGAGCTGAGGCATTGAAATCCTGTTCGCTCGCTGACGTCACGCATAGTCCCTTTTTTCCCTAGGGAAAAAAGGTACTATGCGTGACGTCATCAATAAAAAATGTACTATTCCGATGTAGGGGGCAGGAAACGTCTTTTATAGTAAAACTATTCATTTTCTTGTTGTGTACAATCCTAATGCAACAATCTTACGATAAGGGATATAAATATAACTATATTCTTATTCTCAGGTGTTATAATGCATTTGGGTGTTTAAATTAATTGTTATTTCATATTAATCATGTAAAACATGCTACATCATTTCGACATGACCATAATGGCAAGGAGCAAAAAGGTGTTACACCCATACAATGTCTTGTTTCGCCTATATTTTTCTTCAATGGGGGACGCGGCTACTTCGCCCGCCTTCCTCACGATATGCCTATATGCATTATAACACCTACAAATAAGAATCTGTTGAGACAAAACATTACTTCAAACGCTCAATTATATGGTGGTATATTAGTACCTGTAGACATGTTTCATATTAAATATCTGTTAATCCTGCAGTAAAATTTGACATCGGACATTCTTAAATGGCCCACTGTGCATCACAATTCAAGTACTATGATTAATTAACTCTTACTATATACATCGACAAAGGTTTAATGTACTAATCATGATATAACATTTGATTTTTTAAAAATCATTTTCAAAATTACTATTTCAGACTCTTATACATGTAAGGCATGCCAGTTACATTTTATTGGAATATTGCATATACGGAGTACGGAATACTTGCATTTCATTTAACTGATTGTAAATTATTTAGAAGGTGGTCACCTAATGTATGGCTGAATTAGACTGGTCTTCGTTTCATTGAATCTATAAACTGTACTTGCCTTTAACATATTTCTATTGGGAAATTATGAATGATAAACATGTACAATTGTATTGCATGAAAGCAAAAAAAATATTATTTCTTATAACTTTGACTATCATGCAACTTATACTGGCAATTGCAAAAGCTTTCTCGCATTTGTTCCGCTCATGTCTTCTTAAAATCCTTGTTTATATTCTACAATACACATGAGGCTAGCATAATACCTTTTCATGATTTTTGTCGTTTTTCTTCATGAAACTTAAGAACGCAATTCAATATTTACCAACAATTGAACATTTGCTACTGCACTTTAATTTCCTTTTTTTTGTATGTACATGATCACGTCCAGAGTTGTAACACGAGCCCCACCCTGACTGAGCTGACAGTGGATCATGACACACTAAAAGGATGGCAGGATTGTGGTTCGATGTTTGACAATGTGAAGAGGGTCACTATACAGGTAGGGAGCACAATCAAATGTGACGTCATCCAGAGGATCCATCTACCAGGAGCAACAGAACTCACCATTCAACCACAAAAGTATGCACCTCAACCGGCTGGTTTCCACGAGGAGCCCACTTCACTATCCAATGTCCTCCTGAATATCTCCCCGCAGCTTGTCAAGGTGACATTCAGCAAACTGAATATTGGCAACAGTAAGATGGAACTAATCTTACAAGCTTTCAGATCACCTCACAGCCTCAAAAATCTGAAGATTATCAGGTGAGACATTATGTCACGTATTAACAGAGCACTTTGATATGTTTCATTTCTTTTACCCCCTCTCTCTCTCTTTCTCTCTATTTCTCTCTTTCTCTCTCTTTCTCTCTCTCTCGTTCTCTCTCCCATTATTTTTCCTATCCATAATACACTCAGTCCCCCCCCCCCGAAAAAAGTGTACACTATTTATATTAAGAATTTTAAAATTAAAAAATTGAATAGTACTTATCTTTCACATCTCAAAATAAACATAAATTTGTCCTCTTTAAGATGATTTGCAATTGGTTTTATACCATTCGCCCCATGAGTGAGATTAGTCATTTAACAATAGTCTATAATGAAAGAAAATCGTAAAATTGGGGCATTTGGTCTTTTAAATTATTAATGAGTATTTCCATCTTGTAGAATCAAATTAAAACAATACCAAAAATCACGAGGAGCACGAAAGGAGAAATGCTGTGTTCCGTCTATTTTGATATTGGTAGATTCATACGATGCGGGTCAGATGAGGGCGTGGATGATGTCATAATTGCTTGCAATAAAGACCAGGTCATGGAGGTGGAGGTGGAGCATGGCTCACATTAGGTACAGGTAAGTCCTTAAAACTCTTACTTCCAGGCTTGCAGTGCTCTTTAAGGTACAACATGTCCCATTTGCAGGTTAGAAAAAATGAAAATGTTGAATTCCAACGGCATTTGAAAGACAGTACTTATTAGGAACTTCCCTCAAAAATAAAAGGTTTGAAAATGGCTTTTTGTGGGAAAATAACGACTATTAATTGTCGAATCAACATAAGTGATTGCAATCACCTAAGTAATAGTCTGATTTTCAGACCCTGGTTGTAGACGTATAGTTTTACAAAATGCTATAATAGACATACAGAAATAAGTGATAGTTACTATGTTTAATTTGTTATCTCTGTTTTCATCGAGAATGAAAGGAACTGACATTATGTACCACTACCACTCATAGTCTCACATCAATTAATCTGTGCAAAATGTAACAAAGAGATGACAAATGGCGTGCATGTAAATTAATATTCCTTTGGAAATGTGTAGTCATGAATGTTCAAGGAGGCCTATTGAAAAATTGGCTCAGGTTACTGGATTAGCGAAGTGATAAACTGAAGGTATTTATACTATTTTTCACAATACATGTTGGCTTATTTCTTTACATTATTCGCGCATGTTTGTATTAAGACGTTTTCTACGTATTAATTAACTGATTAACAGATTTTGCCCGTTAACATGTTGTAAAAGAAAATAAGTTCAGTTTGTTATTAGTAAAGATGGTTTTGTTTGACGTAAAGCTGTGCGATATTCAATCTCGCTTCTTTGCCCTCCCTTTATTGCTCTATGTGATTATTGTTTAATGCGCTGTTTGTATGTTGAAGCACACATTTACACTTCTCTCTCTCTTTCTCTCTCTCTCTCTCTCTCTCTCTCTCTCTCTCTCTATCTCCATCACTATAGTCGTTTCTTTTATTACTCATAGAGATGGCACCACACTCGATCTGACGAATCAGACGGAGCAGACAATCTTTGCACTCGAACAGGAAATATGGGCTGAAATGAAAAATGCCTCAAACACATCATCGGACTTTTTCTTTTACCCTTGTCATGCAATCGATTTCATTTTTCATCCACTGAATCACGTTGACATTAATATGATTTAGACGGATGTGTATGCTTTACATCGTTATTGCAGCTCTTGTGATTGCGATTTTGAATTCCCTTCATAATGTTACTCTCAGTGTCCATTCATCTAATATACTTTAAAGGGTGTTACGTGGATTTACACGGTGAAAATCTCAAAACTTGTTAAATATCATGATTAAAAATTTAATTAAAAGTATGATGGAAAAATATTCATTATCATAAAAAATACAGTAATATTTCTATTCGTATTTGAATCGTGCAACTGGCAGTGCTTTACACACCACATTTGCTATGTACAGAATGTACATAATTTAGAGTATGACTGCGTCAGCGACTGGCGGAGGCATTGACGCACCATGCGAGAGTTATATCGTACCGAAAAGTGAGTGCAAATCTAACAGGGCATACCTCTCTTCGAATTAAGGACGTTATAGTCGGAATCACCTAGCTCGGAAATAAAGCAATCTAAACGCAACCTCGTGTGCAACAGGCATTGTCAAAATGATGTTTGTGCCATTAGAATCAATTGTCTATAATGATTTATTTATTAATTTCTATGTAAAAACTGTAAAAACGATTTTATTATTGATATGCTTATATTGACGATAATTTCAGTAGCAGGCCTAATGTGATTTCCTACAAGTAAAAGAGTTTTAGGGTAAACCTTTTGAAGTTGTATCCACAGATAGGAAATTATGTTTTTCATTTTGAAGGGGAAACAATCTTGTCTGATATATTTGAGTTGGTAATTGTGTCTGTTGATAATTTGTAAATAACGTAGCCAAATTATGTGTGCCCATACAAAGGAGTGTCTTTGCAACGCAAGTTATACATAACTGACTAACTATAAATTAAGGCTGTATAAGTGCATAAGAATTTTAAATATCCAGTCAGCTGTTTTTCTACAAGTTCAACTAGTGATTGTACACTATTACATTCAATGCAAGAACATTATTAAGAGTAAAACATGTGGCATTCAGCTTAATATTTTTAATATATTGATGTATTTATCATGTTTATTAAATAGCTCAATATTTTTTTCTGTATTTATGGAACTAATTGTTTATTGCATAGGGCACTGAGACATTACCGCATTTTGCGAAAATATTCCAACGCACAACTTATCACTAGTAATAGTAGAAGTAGTAGTTGATTTTGTTGTTATTGTTGTGGTCTTGTTGACGATGATGTTGTTGTGGCGGTATTACTATAAGTATTTGCATTGATTAACATGATTTATCAATATCAAGTATTCCATTCGGTATCAGCAAAATATTGTTGAAACGCCAAATATTGTTTACTGAAACTTGAGTATTTTGTATATATTGATTAGATTATAAAGAATGTCGCACGTATACGTCGTTAATTTACAATGAAGGTCTATTTTGTTTCACGCATGACTAACTAACTTTATATTAGAAACCATTATCTTGAATTTAAAGATAAAGGTGAGTACTGGTAATGCGATTGCATTGAGAAAGAAAAGGTGTGGAATGAATCAGAAACAGTTAATCGTGTAGCATGTAAGTATTGGTGTGCACTGCAAGGTTCTGGATTCATCAAAATCATAATAAATTTGGCCGACTCTTGGTAAAGTAACAAGCACTGTACATTGTACACAGAAAGCTATATATGGGACAACACACAGGGTGTCGGGGCTAGTACTACCTTGATTTCCTTGTCTTTCTGTGCTCATTACTCAGCCAGTATACATTTTCTTCCAAAATTGTTTGGCACATGTCATTTATTTGTAATCTTGAACATTCAGTGTAAGTTTCGTTTGATTCTGTGAGAATTAATTTTTTTTTTTTTTTTTGTACCAGAACTGGAGTTTATCTTTAACCGTGATGAATTATATTCACCCTCATTTATGTATTGAAACAAAAAGTGAAAAGAATGTTTGCATGTCAATTTGAACGTAAATAATATAATGTGCCTTTGTCTACTTTATGTATCTATCTTTTCGTTTTTATTGCGTATGATCCAATGTATATGTAGTTTGGTGTATTTTTTGTGAGCATGGCTACACTCTTAAAACTGAAATGCTAAATCACCATTTAAAAGGGCCGAGGAGTGACAACTCTTTCAAAATGGTAGATTAACACTTTGAACATGCTGTATCCAACACTATAAAGGTTGGATCCAGCATGTTCAAAGTGTTAACCTACCATTTTGAAAGAGTTGTCACTCCTCGGCCCTTTTAAATGGTGATTTAGCATTTCAGTTTTAAGAGTGTATATTTTTTGTTGTAATTAGTTTTCGGGATACAATTATTCTGCATTACCATGTACAGCGCAAAGGGATTTAACCGGCAGTATAATGCGCTATATAAATGTATCCTTATTGTTATGTTGTTTAATGAAACCCCTACTGATCCGAGAATCATATTATTTTGAACTTTGTATTAGTCAGACGTTTGTCCACATTATTGAAATAAAATTAGTTCTACAACTGTTTAATTCAATAAATGTTACTCCAGTCTCTAATTCAGATATATAGGCCTATAACCCCCTTCTCTATAGCTGTCTCTCTTTCTCTCTCCTCATTGTCGAGTTTTATCAATCATGGACCAGCGCAATTAACGTTCTTTTTATAATTTACGGAATTTCCTTGCTTTTTTTCCAACTTCATCATAGAGGTGCCGTAGTCGAGTGGTTTCATCAATTGACTGGAAATGTAAACATCTTGTGTTCGAGGCCCTGCACGACACTTCTATCAATGAGCAAGGCATTTAATCTACATTACTTCTCTCCACTCTGGTGTTTTAAAATAGGTACCCGGTGAGGAAGCGATAGTCAATGTGATTGGAATAGCATATGTGCATGAACGTGGACAGTCATCGTGCCGACTCATGTTATGCTCTGTAGCTCGTGGAATATACCCCTGTATCCCATTGACTGTAGGTCACTGATTATCCCCATCGATCTTAAATCGATTGTTGTGGTATGCCTACACGTAATCTCTACAAGTTTTTGTTTGCATTCCTGATTATTTCATTTTAAAACAATTTTGCTCACTACTCTGTTGTTTGTTGTTAGTGGATTTCTTTTCTTTATAAGGTAGACTAACTTGAATGTTGTTGGATGCGATCAGGTAAACGACTCAAGTCTGCAAAGTGTAGAACATACCGCTATCTGAAATCCTTCATTCCCTTTTCCATATTAAAGGGCGTGTAACAGCTCACATTGAATAACTGTAATAAATGTATATGTACATGTATGAGTGCATTAATTGCCCATATAAATGTTGCTCATGTTTGTGTTCAAGTCTTGTACTTATAATCTAATGCGAGAACTGATATTTAATTAATTACAGGTGAAATATATTGTGTTTGTATAGATCCATCTTCTATAATGTTGTATATTGTGCAGTTTAGCTTTTGTTTGAATGGAATATGCAAATAGCAACCAATTCGAAAACCATCACGTACGTATAAAATATTAAAAATATCACTTTTCATGAATGGTGCTCAGCACTATTTACTATGTCAGTTTCTCTTTCTTTTCCTTCTTACTTTCCCCGTTCTTTCTTATTTCACTATCTTTTTTAAAAATTGTCTTCTGTTGCACTTCCATTTCAATATACGAATGTGTTAACTAACTTGATAGTGGAAATTCATAATCTTGTTTAATACCTTTTATTTCATGATATTCTCTCTTTCTTCTTACAGCCGTTCCTACTTCTCTGTTTTTTACCTCGCATCAGCTCCATTTCCCTTTCTCTCCCTATCCTTCTCCTTCTTCTGACTCATTTCCTTCTCTCTCCACCTCAATCTGCTGTCCTTCTTTCTCTATCACACCTTTCCCCTTTACTCTTTCTTACTGCTCATGCTATGGGTTATTCTACGTTTTAATGTCTAAGATGTCAACTTCTATGTACATGTATCCCTTATGTATTCCGATTGCTACTGTTTTTGTTGTTTACATATGTATTTTTTTTTTTTTACTTGCAAACGAATCCCATGTAACATTTCCATGTTGTTACCTTGGAAAAATGCAAATTGAATCAAATTGAATTGAATAGACACTGCATCTATATAAAAGTAGAAATGTGATGTAATTATCAATGTGACAATGTTAAAATGGATGAAGGATTCGATTTCTAGCATTCGTTTTTGCATTCGATTTGCATATAATAATATTTCTTTCATAATATTTACTAAGTACATGTATTGCTAATGAGATAACTGTATGAGTGTTCTCAAGAATTATTTGACTCATATTGCAAGATATATTATGTTTTGAATTTTAATTATACTTCTTATTTTCCATTGATTATCGGTGTAAATGATTTTTTATATTTTAAACAGTTATCACACTCGAATATGATACTGTGATAGTAATTATATTATGTTAGTTTCCATTATATGCTGGGAGGGGTCATGGATGCAACTGCCCTATATTTCTTTTAAATGCTTTCAAGTCTCAAGGGTTGCTTGCATCTATCCTGGGCAATGTTTTTCACAGTCATAGTAAAGAATATGTGTTGTGCCAATATTTGGTTACATAATTATTATGATGACATATTATGACAGAATGGGCACTTTCCATGTTTATGAACAGTACAATAAAATCTGACAATTATTAAGGTTATCATAGTCTTATTCTTTTATTTTTAAAGAGTGTTTGTTTTGTATATCTTTTTATACGTATGTAAATGTAAATGGAAAGGGAAATTCCGAATGCTGCATTTATCAAAATAGGATTGAACAAATGTAGTACTTAATAGTAGAAAGAAATTTCAGATGAGAAAGGTGATGATGATGATGATGATGATGATTATTATTATTATTACAATAATTATCTATTCAGCATAAACAAAATCAAGAAAAAAGTGAATAACGGAGCCAACCAAAAGAGTCACATGGATGCCGGGAAAGGAAAACGAGTAATAATAGCTAAAACCTGTCGTCTTTTTTTGAGATTCATCAGACAATTTGCTGTAAGTATAATTTAAGAGGATTGAAAACATTGGTGTTAACCTTAAAATTTGAAAAGAAAGGAGTGAGCCAACTATCATTGTGTTCATGCATAGGCCTATTGCTCTAGATAAAATAAAAGAAGTGAATACATGTACATGTTGTAGCTCAAGCAGGACATTGAACATGGATATGGATATGAAGAGGGCGCTGTGCAAGTGCGTAGAAAATTAAACATATTGGCCCGAATTCACAAAGCAAGGTTTGAGCTCAGACCAAGGTTTGAGCTCAAACCTCCTTTTGTTTCGCCAAACCTCCCTTTGTTGAATAACAAAAGGAGGTTTGGCGAAACAAAAGGAGGTTTGAGGTCAAACCTTGGTCTGAGCTCAAACCTTGCTTTGTGAATTCGGGCCAACGAGAATGGCCACATTTTATGGGTTTGACTTGGAATCAAAGGAAATCCCATTGTATGATATGAGGTCATTAACAATGCATTCGAATTTTAAACAATTGGGAGTGGCTGATAATATGGAGCTGACTTGGGAGAAAATAAAAATAACAATATAATAATGGGTTTGTTTTTATTCAGTACCAATTAAGAATAACATCAAGGGATCATAAATTGCAAAATATGAAAAACATAAATACATGTCATTCTCTTGCATAGCCGAATTAGTATCGGGTACTAAGAGATGAAGACACAACATCAGTCTTCAAATCAATGGGAGAGTATCACAACAGCGGAAAGATGTGTGGATGGTAGAGCTGTGGAGCCTTTGGGTGCGAGATTTTACATTTAGATAATTGAATTAAACGATTTCAGAATATCATTGTTTAATATGAATTGCAGACCGAGTTGCTTCGCAAGTCATGAGGCGTTCAAGACTAGAAAAAAATAAATGAAAATATAGTGTCGCCTATAGAATAAATAAAGTGTAGCAGTTTAAGTTTGGGAGGCGTACATAATATTCCTCATTTTAAGTTGTGGAAGAGGAATACACAGGAAAGGAAATTTCATAGCAAGAAAACAGTTGAAATGAGTAATGATATAGCGATATTCCTACTCTATACAATCTGATCGAATGTCATAATATATATATATATATTCATCATATTCATCTATACATCTACTGCGTATTATAATTTAAAACGAAGACGCCCCCTTTCCAATAAAAGAAGGGAAAATGGAAGAGTTCAATTGTTTACAAAAGAATCGAGAAGTTGTACCAAATAACATCACTACCGTGACCGACTCTTCAATAGGAGTAGCTCCATATCAATAGATATGTTTATGGATTCCTAACTTCGATATTCTTTGTCCGCATTTTCTCGGTTTTCCCCCGAGTTCCCCGTTTTCTCTTTCTTTTTTCTGTTCCCCAGCTCACTTCAGGCTTATTTCCCGTCATAATGTATACGCATTATACCACATATATATATATAGAGAGATAGAGAGAGAAAGCGTTTATAGAGAGCTAAAAAGAGAGGGGGTTACATGTATATCAAACTGGATGACCCTTCGGAACATCATGAACACTTACAAACCCAAATTTACGCTCAAATGTGAACAATGACAAATATAAGATTTTCAACATTTCCATTTCCTCCTTATTATGCGTACTGAATCATGCAACAGATCATTTGATATTACCGAAAATATTATCAATGGAACATTAAAAAAAAAACTCCAACTTTGTATGATTGTTCAAAATATCATTCGCAGTTGCATATACAGGACATGCTCTAGCACAGACATTAGAAAAATGAATTAACAAGAAAAAAAACCCGCCAAGAATAACAAAAACATATGCATTAATATGTCAGTTACATATAGAGCAGCTATAATTAAAAATCAATATGTATGTTGCGTATCGACGCAACCTTGCAGTCAACACAAATAAAAATAACTTCTTACACTTATTGGAAATTGCTTTAAAAAATCAAACGAATTTCATTTACAGTAAGAAGAGCCCTCTCCAATATGTTAAGTGGATTATTTGCACGAGCACATACATGCTGGAATATGGTTAACATCCTTAGATTTATGTTAAAAAACTGAAGAAATATCTTTAAAAAGAATCAATTAACATGGGATTGAGAAACTCAGCCCTTTATTTTTAAAAACCCAGCAAATTACCTTTGGGTGAAAATTGTAGACAACACTTTAAACTCTAACCAAATTAATATTTGGGTAATTTTGTACAGGTGATAAAAAGATGGTATCAACAACACTTGTTCGACAATAAAAATGAGAAGAATGAATAAATTGTGGTACTGCGTCAATAAACAGTTTTTTTCAATGTTAATACAATAATTATTGAACTGATTTGTTATTTCAATAGGTTAAGTAAATAATTTTCCGTTACATTGACACAAATTGGAATTTTGCCTTTTCTTTTTGCCCAATAATTCATTAATTGTTTTCCAGGCCTTTTTAATACTATTTCGATTCAATTGTAACAAGTTCTTATAATATTCTTGACGAGCTCTACGAACGGCATTAATAACTTTGTTTCCAATTTTTTAAAATGTTCTCCCATCACTTGTCCATCTAGTTTGACAAAATATTTTTAAACATTTGTTCTTTTTCTTAATCAATTTCAATATTTTATTGGTAACCCACGGTTTCTTATTTTTTCTTCTCTTTTTTGTTGATATAAGAGGAAAATTGTTATCATACAATTTGAGGAATTAGTTCATAAACAAAGTATAAGCTTTATCAGCATCCATACACCTTAGTACGTCACCCCAATCAACGTTACTTAATTCAACAATTTTTTTTTCCTGTAATGATTTTCCTGTAAGTATAGGATTGTTCTGAATCATTTTTATAGACACCTCTCTTATAGCAGCAAATTGGCATATGATCAGTAATTGAAGAACACCAAACACCTGGTGTAATATTATTACCATTCGTCAATATGTTATCAATAATAGAAAGAGATGAGTTGGTTACACGGGTTGGTAGGTTAATTTGAATGTAAAAGCCGTGTGACGCAATTATGTTCATTAGAGTAATAATACAAGTTATCCAATAAAGTCTACTACACTACTACAATACTATTTGAAGTAATTTTCAATAAATCAATATTATAGTCTCCAAGGAGATAGATTTGTTTATTTTCCTTGGAAGGTTCTTGCAATAATTTATCAAAATATGTCATATATTGATCTAAGTTGGGTTTCGGTGGTCTGTAGATTACACCAATTACTTTACTTTTTACTCGAGGTATATTAATTTCAACAAATACAGTTTCACATGAAGAACACGTGGGATTTAGGTCATCCCGCAATCGATAACACAACTTTTCATCTACAAATATTCCCACGCCTCCTCCCCTACCGACTTTTCTATTATTATTAATAAAGTTATATCCATCCTACATGTAACAATTTTCGTTTTCTGAATTCAGCCAGGTCTCTGTTATACCAATAGCCGTAACATTTAAAGAAAGGCTGCTAAGGTAAGCAGAAATTTGATCAAAGTTTTTGGCCATATTTCTCGAGTTAAAGTGTATAGCACTAAATTGTACTAAATTTGGATCTATAGACTCTTTGAATTCATCATAAAAATAATATTTGCAATCATTTACATATTGTTTATCAAAGTCAGAATCAAGAATTGGAATAGAATCGTTTAATCTTACATCTTCACTCATGTCATTTAAATCATCGTAAGTTATACGTATTTTCATCATAGTTCCCATCTCTGAAACAGATCAGCTGCTTAAACACATGAATAGCCTTGAACCAACCATCCAGTTCACATCAGAGATAGAGTGTGAAGGGAAGATAGCATTCTTAGACACTCTAGTTCATAGACACGACAACCATAGGCTCTCCACCTCAGTCTATAGGAAGCCTACCCACACAGACCAGTACATAGCGTTTGACTCTCACCATCCCATATCGGTGAAGAGAGGTCTAGTGAAATGTCTATTTGACAGAGCTTCACGCATTGTGACAAGTCCACAACAGCCATGCAAAGAACGGACCCGTGTTCGCAGTGCCCTGAGTCTCAACGGTTACCCACGCCGTTTTATACACAATACCAAGAATAGATCGTCGGAACCCAGGGATCAGAAGGTATACAAGACTTTTACAGTCTTGCCGTACATTGATGGGGTCTCCCAACAACTCAAGCGCCGCCTAGAGAGCCATGGCATTCGAACGGTTTTCAGATCAGATACCACCCTACGTCAACAACTTACACGCCCCAAGGATCCAATTCCTCCACATAGACGGGACGGCATTGTGTACAACATCCCTTGTAAAGGATGTGATAGATCCTACATCGGTGAAACTGCCCGTCCGATAAAAGAAAGAATCACTGAGCATAAGAGGGACGTCAGACTCCGTCGAACTGACAACTCAGCCGTAGCCGAACATGCTTGGGACAACCAGCATCAACCAGACTGGGACGGGGTTCAGTGCCTTTCCCAGGAACGGCATTGGTATACACGGAGGGTAAAAGAAGCTATCAATATCCGTCTCAATCCTAATAATTTCAACAGAGACAACGGGATCGATATCCCCGAATTTTGGATGCGGACGATACGCCGCCATGACACTCGCCGTCCTGCCAGCCAACAACGGTCGATTCCATTCAGCAGACGGCCCGAGCCAGCGGCCCGTTGATTGGTCGAGTACCGTATGCGTCGGCCAATAGGCCTGGTGCATCAGCCGAACCAGCGGCCGAACCAGCGGCCTTGGTGATTGGTCGATCACCGTGTGCGTCGACCAATAGGCATTGGGCGTTATTGTTCCAATTTTCGATCGAATTTTAGACCGCTTTACGGTCCTCCCGTAAAGTATAAAAGACCCTTGCTTACAATAGTTTTCATCACCTGACGAAGTATTGCAGTAGCATACGAAACGTCGTGATCTTTTAGATTCCTTATTGACCACATTGCGAGACAAACGAATATCACTAGCGATATTATTTTCGATACTATATCCGCAATGAGTAATATATTTAGCATTATACGTATTTTGTTTAACATAATCTTACTTTTCTCATGAACAGGAATTTCCAGCAGCTTCTGCCATACACGACCCTATCCAATCTTGCTCTGTCTCTATTGGATGGCACTGTGTTTGAGATTGTACAACATCTCTCTGAGATACAACAGATGATGGAGAGAAAGCTGATGGAACAGAGAGCAAGGCTTCACAATAGTCATAAATGTAAGGAGAATACGATTAACCCATTGGCTGGTATTCCAGTAGCGCGTACTAAGTTAGCGCGTACTAAGTTAGTCCACACTTTTATGGAGTGCCTGTTGCCAACTCATTTACCCTATACAGATTATTTTAATCCTTCCATCAAAAGTGTCCAAAAAATTAATTTTGCAATGAAATGGGAAGAAAAAGATAATATGAGTATGAACTGAATTTCAACAAAGTCTTTAGTAGATTATCTTTGTCATGAATATTGAAGGAGGAAGATGAAACCTAGCATTCCATAGAAGTGTGAACTAACATTCTTGTTTAGTCTGGACTTAGTCCCGGCTTAACTTATGAGAATGTCAGTCATTGACTTTAAACAATAATTGAGTGTAGTGGAATTGCAGCACCAAAGGGGATGGTCTGAGGGAACCAACTACCTTTAGTTAAAACTATACATCAACATTTCTTCTTAGAGTTTGTCTTGCATAGTTTGCCACACTTGAAAGTACTTGTAGAATCTTAGCACTTGAATCCAGTCTGATGCATTGTCCTTGTTGTAATTCATATTGAGGAAATCCATTTCTTTGAATAACATTCTTGTCTTAATGTATTCTATGACAAGAATAACAAATGCTTGATAACAAAAAAAATACTCCACTGAGGAGGCATACTTGTTTCAATGTCATTTTGCTGCTGACAGGACTTTACATTACATTTTCACAGGTCATTGTGAATGGTAAATAGTATGTTCTATTATGACAATTGTTCCCTTTCTGTATTTCAAATCTGCTTTCAGCCCAGAAGTATCAGATGCAGAAGAGACACCAAGCAGCCATTCAGGATTGCCTGAGCAAACCTCACAATATACCACGCACCAAGATTGCCAATGAGAAGGAGAAAGAGGTGTGATTGTGTTTCATTTGAAATGTAAAGCTTACTGCCTCGGTGTACTGAAGATTTTAGCCTAAACATGGGAATGGTTTGATATCAAATTCATGAAAACAGGACGCATGGTTGCATAGTTGGTACAAGCAATTTGCAATTTTTTGTCCTAACTAGTAGGAAGTATTTCCTTGAGTGCTTGAGCACCTTATCATGGAAGTTTGTTTATAAAAAAGATACTTCTTTAATATTAGATGGCCTTGAGTGTGATACAAGAATATATTGCTCGAGCTATGACAATATTGGACGAGTCAAAGGCTAGTCTAATATTGTCTTAGCGAAAGCAATATATTGTTGTATCACACGAAAACAAAGCCATACAATATTATTATTATTATCTATATTAGTCGGACTACAGAAATAACAAAAGTTGACTTACCTCTGTAAATATGGCTTTGTTTTTGTGTCATATCGCCATGATAGCTATAGTTGAAGTTCACGGATGACTGAGCAATACAAAAACAATATTGGTCAGTCATCCGGGTAAGATATTGAATACACTGATTTATTGTACCACTTGGAAACCTTATATAGAAAATAATAACAAATCTGGTTATATTATAATTGTTACTATCATAACTTTTTCTTTAAAATTTCCCAACAGGCACTGGATAAGAAGATGTCTGAGGAACAGAAGAGAATGGATAAGAGGATCTTGATAGAGCAAGATACCTGTGCTGCTGAGCAACAGACAACCCTTGAGAAGGCTGGAGTCCCTGGCTTCCAACGAACTCATGATTCAAAGGAGTCTAGACTACAGATGTACATCCTGGAGTTTATCACAAAGTTACACAGAATGGAAACGGCAGAGACTGTCAGTTAACATGATCTGAAATGTCTTGTAGATGTGCTGCAGAACACGAGACTGCCATGGAGAAGGTTAGGGTGCCTTGCTTCCAATGAACTCATGAACCTTCATAGTGCAGCGGAGGTATGTCTTGGTCATGGATATTATCACCGAATTGCACAGAATAGAGTTCCAGAGACTTATCAGTAAACACGATCTGAAATGTCCTGTAGATGTGCACAGAGCAACAGACTACCATGAAGAAGGTTATGGTGCCTTGCTTCCAATGAACTCATAATCCTTCATAGTGCAGCAAAGGTTCGTCCTGGCCGTGGAGTTCATCACCGATTTGCACTGATAGGAGTTCCAGAGACTGTCAGTTAACAAGATATGAACAACATATTACATCAAAGTGTGTCGTCATACTGGCCAAGCTGCCAAGGTTGCTGGTTCCCAACAATGTTGTGCCAAACAATGGCGTGGTGATCACACCAGCACCAAAGACTTAGTTTGCCCTGCTACACGCTATTGCTTGAATGATTTCATGATGAACCTCATGCAAAGGCTCTGTTGTTTGGAACCAGTAACATTGACGACGAGCGAATATGACGTTAGCACTTAGGTACTCTATTGACAATATGGGCTAAAATTTAAGTTATGTGGTGTTCTTGTCACTGAATACTCATAGTCCATTGCAAGTTGTAAATCATGGACATGGATAAGTCTAGACAGTGATCTGGGAAACTACCTGAAATGGGCTTACACTTCTGGAATTGAATGTTAACAATGATTTTCGGGAAGAATTTGATTTTCCATTATGATTAACAGGTGCAGATGTACTTCCTGCACTAAGGAGAATATTGTGGAGATACATGTAGAGTCTGCTTTCAGTTTAATGATACAGTAATCTCTGTTACAATGTCACCCCAGTAGATTCCAAGTTGATGCTGATGCCAGCGATTTTCATAATTTGAAAAGGTTTGTCAACATACAATCTTAATTGTTAATCCCATATGGAAACTGGAACGAATCATGAAGAATAATATGTTTTTTAACCATGGCTTATTGATATTGTTATCTTACAGATAGATGGTAGCTGCAGGGCTGCAATCATCAAAATTATTATAACCATTTATATTTAAATACACTGAAGTCAATTAATTTGATTAGTTGTGAGTACATTTTGCATACACTGTGGCTTAGTTAAAAAAAAAAAAAATCCTTGGGGAAGCTCTTTTAGGATTAGGTGTTGTATATTAAAGTGCGATTCCCATACAGTGATATTTAAGTAAGTAATTGATGTACATGTGTTACCAGAGTTCTTTGTCAGTTTACCAGAGCTATTTTGATAGCTTCCCAAAGCCAAATAACTCACTGCTTCTATTCTTTTTTTCTGCTGTTGTTGCAACTGTTATATGCTCCAAGTCTTAGGGACTTGTTCCCCTAATACATGTATTTCTCCATTTAGCTTTTCAAGAAATGTTTTCATCTATGCATAGGTTTTCAGGTATGAAAATGGTAATGGCAATGAATGTAGACGAAGACCCTGGGCCAATAAACCAGACTTGGGCTGGATGAGGTATTCAACATGTTCTGAAGAATCTACTTCTGTATCTCTTTCATGTTTCTCATATATGCTTTTTGAACTTTTTTCAATTCTATTGTTTTTATGTTTAAGAGATATATTTTATTGTTATTGACTCACATTGACACAAAAATTAAATATTTTTAAAAATTAGATTTGGGAAATATCCAATTTAATACTGATGCAAAGTTTATTTTCAACTTAAAGAGATTTTGCCACAGACAATATCAATTTGGTGACTTGGCAAAATATGGTTGCTGGCTGACTTTTATCATTACATTACTACAAGACTCTCCATGTCATGTGCACATGTGGTAACTGGAAAACTCAGTTATGTCTCCATGACATGGTGGTTGGTTTGAGGCCAAGAAATGTGAGTGTTAATTACTAGCGAGTGTTATGGTCACATGCTGGATTAGCTTATTTCTTTCTGGACTGCAGCCATGACATTTACAAAGCTGCTCAATGTAGAGTAAGACTGTGCAAGGACTGCATGTAATTAACTTTGGATGTCTCTTGCTTTTGATGATTTACTATCTCTGTTCCCAATGTGTATTTCATATGTATTGTAATTTATAGGTTTATTTGCACTTTTTTGTTTTCTTTAATATGTAATTGTTTATCAGTCTATTTTGTTTTGTAATAGTGCTTAGAGACTTCGGTGGTAAATGCTTTATAAGTAACATATTTATTATTTTTTATTATATTAAACATTTTGATCATCCATGACATTTGTGCATATTTTAAAGTTATGATAACCTTCATTGTGGATGGATTAATTCTAAAAATGTTTGATCTCTCTCAAAAAGTACAAATCTGAAATTAGGAGAAATATGAAACTTTCAATTCATGTGATATATGTTTTTTTGTATTAAAAAGATATTTCTCAACTTAGTTTTGGCACTGCTGCTTTGATTACTTTAACTATGTGATGCAACTGTTATTGTGATTTTGAACAAATAAGACATTAAACAAGCAGAGTGCAATATTATTTATAAGAGCTGAAAACAACCATCAGCATACTTATAGGCTTGAATTTAAATTACGTCTGGAATGAATACTATAGAGGGAAAACATGTCGGATGAATAAATCTTGCATTGAACAAACAGATCAACTTTTGCTGTGTTGATATCAAGTTGAAAATTTGTCTTATGAAAAAAAGAAGAGGGATTCATTAAAAAATAGAGAAAGAGAGAGAGAGAGAGAGAAAGAGGGGGGGGGGGGCATTTGAAGAGAAGGTTACCTGTTCATAAAGGGAGAGGGACAGGAAAAGTGAAGGAGAGAGGAAGAGGGAGAAAGACTTGGGGGGGGGGGTGGAATGAACTGGGAGATCAAGTGCATGCATGGTTATTGCTCTTCTTATTTATGACTTTCCTTAGTGTCCTTTTAGGACCTAAAATTGCTATGAAGGCAATTTTAGACCCCCAAATGTGTGAAGTTTAGATTAAATCCGATCATACCAATTCAGCCTAACTTTCAACACAATACCGTGACCGTTAATTAAAACGTATAAGGCGCTATCGTTCTTTCAACGGCTGATTCAAAATTAGCGAATATTTGTGGGGCCCCACAACTATTACAAATTGTTATATTTACGGATATTTCGGGTGTCTCTGAACCGATTTTGATCAAATAAAGATGATTTTGTCATTTAAATTGCATTCCCCTTTAAATTTAACACTCAGTTTTTCATTATCTCACAACAAATTATTTTGTGTAGCGCCCTCTATACCCAAACTCAACTATCCCTTTTGATAAGAAACTAGCTGATTATTTTGTTTGAAATTTAGTTTCGAGTTATATAATTACAATACAATTCAAACGATTTTCATGTCGAGTTACAACTTTTTGCAAGTGCTCCAATGTTATAGATTATGAAACATTATTTCAAGATAAATTTATTGTACTGTATATGTGGTCTGTCATATGAAAGAAACTTTTAATTGGTAACAAAGATTTCCAGTTCAATAAAATTGTTCACAAATTGCGTTTTACTATGTCATATACGTTGTTAAAACTACCGTGCCGTGCAACTGTAATTGTTAGAACTTTATGCAAAAATTATTAATGTATTATTGCATACTTGAATTATGAAATGTGAACAAAATTAGTACGAAATTCATTGGGAATAGCAGTACTGTTACATGGACAGCATAATCCTTTATACAAAATAATCAGATAGTTTCTAAAATTATTGTCAGAGCTGAAATTTAAGACTAAAAAGAATAAAACTTCTTCCCGGGGAGAATACATCGGTTGTGTGTTTAGATACACCCTTTTCGCAACTTGGGATACTGACTAAACACTGTTTTGTATACAAACATTTGAAGGCTTCGACTCGCAGGCCCAGGTTTACAATCTTTATAAACAGCTCGCTGATATCACGTTCGTAATCATAATGTCCAGAAACCTCGCGAGTCTTCTTATTCTATACTAGTATATCCCAAGTTGGCCACCCAGTATTCAAATGTGCATCTTCTTTGTTTTATCTTTATATATCAAAATGAAATCCAACTACTACATTCACCCCTTATTTCTTTTGTTCTTCTTTATTTCTCTCTCTCTCTCTCTCTTTTCCCCTTTTACCAATATGTTTTCCTCCATATTTGTATCATTATGTATCCATTGACTGTAGTCATGCTATCAAGCTTTGCTTACTTTGTCAATCCTCCTGTTTGATGTTTTCGATTAGTTACAGCTTAGTCTTCTTTTGTCATGATTGTGTACAATTTGCAACGTTTTGTTTGTTACATATTTATAAAACTGCAAAAGAAAAAGAAAATCAAACAAAAGTAAATAAATCAAATCAAATCAAATAATATGGTAGTGTTAAAAAGGGGTGGGCTTCTGGCTGTACACCCTTTTGACAAAATAACACTGCTTCAGCGGGAGATCGAATTTGTTTGTAAAAAGACCTCTCTATCAAATTCACAATTCCTTTTTTTCCCGAAATAAATCCTAATTGTCCTTAAAGAGCTGGACAATAAACATTTCAACCATTATCTTCCATGAAAAATGAAGGCAACCAAGAACCAGTAAAAAAGTCAGTTTTGTCCTAAATAAATGTGATTTTTCAAGATCCACCCTTTTGCCGAACATGTGATGGAATTAGTCAAAGGTTGTTCTGTTAACTGATACAAACTCTAGGGACCTGTATCTCAAAAATTAGCAATTGATTGTACGATTGATTGATCAATCGTTAAATCAAATCACTGTAAAATCATTGTCAACTCCAAAATAGCAAACAATTGCTAATTTATCTTTGAGTGCCGGGGCCCAAAACATTAAAAGCACTATCAAACACACTTCACTTCCAGTCTCAGGTACATATGTTTCTTTAAGATGAAACATCTCCTTGCGTAAGATCATGGAAAATGTAAAAAAATAAGTATGAAGACATAATTTCGATAAAGCATACTAATCTTTTTCCTCCCTGATGCAATAATTCGGTGATACATTGACAAAAAATGTCAATGGACAGATGAATACTGTGATTAATTTTTCTTTCAATAATGCATATCTTGATGTTCAATGTTTAACTATAGTCTGTTTTGCTCATTAACTAGACATTTTCTAATTCATTAAAGTAGCCACAGGGCAAAAAGGCATTATTTCTATTTTGAATGACACATTCCTTAACACGAAAAAAATTGTTAGTTTTATGTTATTCTAGAAAACGAAAAATGTTTTTTGAGTTCTCAACACAAGGAGAATGAGTCGGACAATGCAGTAAAAGAGTAACCAGGAAAAACATCATGCCATAATAGCTATAGTTTATATCGACCAGCAACATCAATGATTCTTTCTTTTCCTATTCACATTCACAAAATTGAATGTACATGGAAATAAAACAAAAGCTTTTTGGTATGAAATAGGATACCCATAATGACGCACGATGCATACCCACATACAACCATACACGCCATGATCCTTTTTTTTAATAAACCACACTAGGGTACACAACGGGATTCAGATACAGATTGAACCACCCTGAAAATACAAACTTCCACCTAATAAGTAAACAAACATATTATGAATATCCATACAACACGATCAATGTCCATGTTTACCTTTACCAGAATCCACAATTTGTGTGATATGGTGGCTGTACGCAAAATGAATAACGGGCCAATACCATTGACGTGCTAAACTTGTGGCAAAATCTAGCTCAGCAAGTTCAAAGTGCGATCCATTGAATAAGTTCAATTGTATAAAAGCTGAGAATTATGATAAACAAAATGTTTGAGATATTATATTAAGGCAAAATAGAGTCAATAGGACAAGAAATGAATACATATGATAGTCATATTCGCATTACTTAATTCATTCAATGATGGTTCAAATTGACCTGTTATCGGAATTTTCGTGTATAGGTGCAGGTATGTTGGTGAGAATTAAAAAAACAACACTAAAGTATGATATCATATTCTTTTATTTAATTTTCAAGTCTAAGGTTGGTTGGTTCCAGTTTATGTAAACCTTTTGGGACAAGCTTCCCCTTCTCCTCTTCAGAATGTATATTACATGGACATGCTTTTCATTCACGCTCCACTAATCTCTACCATCGATCATAATAATTTAATTTGAATCATTGGTGTCGATTTGTATCCTTGGTTGGGGGGGATAATAGGTGCCAAAAATATTTTCGGCAATGGATCAAAGCAACCAAGAGGTAGAAACGTGTGGCAGGTTGCACCCCTCCCTTCCAAGTTATTAACTTTTTCAAGTCACCCTCAATAAAGATAACATTTCAGAGAATATAAGAGTGGTAATAAAATTAATAACATGCTAAATGTTAGTCCTGACTCTTGCTTGCAGTGTAGGCCTACCAGACTGATATCATCTATTTTTATACGAAATTTAGACGTTACCAAAAAAAAATCCAATGGTGAGGGATATCAACTTGTGAAAGTATTTTGTTACCAGTGGGCAAATGCATTAATAAGCAACCAGGAAAGGTTCATGTAGACAGAAAATTCTTTACTTCCTGGTGATAGAAACATACATGTTATGAATATTGATGTCTCCAAACAACATTCATCGTGAAAACCCCATATTCTGTGTAAGGAGATCTAAAAAAAACAGAGTTCTCATTAGTAAATGAAAAAACATATTGCTTCTTGCTCCATTCCGGATATATCCTGTGTACCATCTACCATGATCCCGAAAATGCCATCCTCTCTGATCTCTTTGGCAACTTCTCGGCCGACCTTGTGTGCCATGATTTTAATAACCTCTTCTTGAGATGTTGGGGGAAATGAAGTTTGTTGTTTGTGTTAAATAAGAACTTAATTGAGGATCAACATCAGAAATCATTTTGAGTAATTGCTCCAGGTTGCCTTCATCTGCCTTTCTTCTGTGAAATGGCAACCCCTGTCGCAGGAGGTACCTTAATGAGGTGAAGATCTTTACTAATGAGTGACGAGCAGCATCTTGTTGTTCTTGGATTTGTCTCTTCAGCTGGCTGTCAATTGGTGGTTTCTTTTGGGCCTTCAACTGAGCAACCGCAAATCTGTGAGATTCTGAAGCCTAGTGCCTGTCGAACCTCTCAGTAGCCTTCTTCCAATTATTAAATCCATCTGTAACGAAGGTTGGATCTCTCTTCTTGGACAATGTTGAGATTCCCATAACATTGGTCCTTTCACAGCCAAAGCAAACAACTGCACCAATGTCAGCTTTATAATAGAGCCATGGATATTCCTGGAACTATTTTTTCTGAAAATAAATCTTCTAAGATTTTGTTTGTTTGGGGGGAATGTTTCTACAGTCTTTAGGTTGGTTTGGTTCACTTCCGGGGAATCCTTCGTCATCTCCTTCATTGCTTGTGGACATTATTTGTTATTAATTTTGTTTGTAAACGTGTGTAATTCGGCTGAACGCCGCGATGAAAGTTTTATGTGAAATAAACCATATTGAATGAATGAATAAATGAATATAAAAAGCCATCCTCATAGCCAGAGGCTTTCTCAAGTACCCCAAAAGTGCCCTTTCTTACGTAGGAAAAGTGCCCCTATAACTTCGTAAGAAGTGCCCTTTTTTACGTAGGAAAAGGGCACATTTTACCTTAAAATGTGCCCCTATTACTTTTCTCCCAATGATAAGTACCCCTTTTATTTTGACACTTGCCCCTTTTCCTTCAATAAGTCCCCATTTCAATTTTGACCCTTCACCTCTGATAATTGCTCTATTAAAATTTGAGAGGTGCCCCTTTTACACCTATTAAAACTGTCTCTTTTCATTCTCATAAGTACCCCTTTTCATATCTGTTCAGTGCCTCTTTTCAGGGGCGATAAATGCCCCTTTACATCTCTGACAATTTCCTTTTTAACAATGAAACATGCCTCTTTTCCTTTCTAATAAGGGACCTATCCCCTTTTCATAAATGCCCATTTTCAACTCGTATGAATGCCTATATCAAAATATGATGGGTGCCCCAACTCCGTCGACAAATGCCCATTTACCATTCTCATAAATGCCTTTTTTAATGAGTGCTTCTTTTCAGGTATAAGATATAGATGTCTTATCCTTTTCGATAAGTGTCCCGTTTTCTTTTCTTTTTAAACGTGCCCCTAATTTAAAGTGACTAAGAGCAATTTCCCCCAAAGCTCGCTTGCTACACTCACTCGCATTCACAGATGATATAATTATGTTACTTATCAAAGGTCTTTTCGGTCTTCCGTTATGAGAAGGTGAGTATAATCCCAACATGATTGGGTTTTGTTCTCTTTATAAGATGTAATTTTCTGCACTGCGACCTCACAAATCTTTCCTCGATCGCATATGAATATTCAGACCATCACACCCAACTGCAAAGTATGATGCTTACACAATATCTTGTATGATGTATAAAGAGAAATAAATATTGAAGGCATCCCAGTTAATGTAACCAAAATGTAGGGGTATATAACAATGTCTAACCAATTGTATATTTTCGCTTTGAGATTTCCCTTTGTAGGAGCCCCTTTTTTCAGAAAGTGCCCTTTTTGTTGGTCCCGTTCCCCAATTTGGAGGTCACTCCGACGCCCCTGCTTTGAGCATCATTAATTTCCGATCAGCAATTGACTTTCCCACCATCGGTCGAAGGTTTTATACCATCGGGAGGTCACGTGACGCCTTCGTGACCTAGTTGGAACGCATCGTACTCTCGATACGACGTCGTGTAACCATTGTGTGGCCTTCGTGTGGCCTGCGGTACACTTCTTGTTACAAATTCACATCTTCGTGTTGCCTTCGTGTGTGGTTCGGGTGCCATCGTGTGACCTTCTGTAGGTATCGTATTTGCTTCGGCTGTTGGTTGGCTGTTGACCAAGTTCGGGGCCATCTTCGTGCGAAGTTCAAATTTCCTTCATGTTGTGTCCATCTTATGTCAACTTCGGGACAGTGTGACGCGGTCATATGGCATTAATCCTCATTACCAGGTCCCTCGGAGAGGACCTAAAGCCGTCGGCCGTCTGGTTGCTTACTTACAAGCATTTATGCTCTCTTAGAAGTCAGGTAAAATAACCACCACCACATTCAATTACGGTCGGAAAAGAGGCACCCATCAGATTTTGATAGGGGCATTTATAAGAAGTGAAAAGGAGCATTTATAAAAAAGAAGGATAGGTTCCTTATTAGAAAGGAAAAGGGGCACATATGATTGTTAAAAGGGTAATTATCAGAGGTGAAAAGGGGCACTGACCATACATGAAAAGAGGCACTTTTGAGAATGAAAAAGGGGCACTAATGATAAAGGGAAATGTGCATTTGTTGAAAGAAAAGGGGCACCGATCAGATTTTAAGGGCATTTATCGGAGGTGAAAGAGGGCTTTTATGAGAAGGGGAAATGGCTCTTATTAAAAAGAAAAAGAGGCACATGTTAACATAAACGGTGCACAATATCAAAGATGAAAAGGGGTAATTATAAAAAAGGGAAGGGACACTTGTCAAAGTAAAACGAGTATCTCTCAGAATTGAATAGCGTCATTTACAAGAGATGAAAAGGGGGTACTTATGAGAATGAAAGGGAACTATTTTCATAGATGAAAAGGGGTATTTATGAGAAGGGAAAGGGGCACATTTCCTATTTAAAAAGGGCACTTTTGTGGGTACTTGAACAAGTGGGGGGGGGGGGGAATGTCCCCTTCCCCCCCTGGAGCGCCACCTCTGGGTAAAGGTAGGCGTAGCTAACGCGACCATCATTCATGATCAGACGGTCACTACTCCGCCCTTTACACCTACCTCACCATATTTACCCCGTCTGGCTCTTAACACGACCTTTACCCCGGGGTAAATTGCCTAAGTATGAATAAGACTATTTCCATACAGCTAGCCCGGGCGAAGTATATGATTTGCATAACAAATAGTCTTTACCGACTGACTATAAGCAATACATATGCATTGAAATATATGCTGTCATGGCTATATGACGATGACGATGACATTTTATGTGGAAGGTTTCGTTTTGGAGTACGCCAAGAGATAATACACACACACACACACACTACACCACCTCTCTGTACTAAGTCTAAGTAGATTTATGCACCGCTGTGCTTTCCATTATCTAAGTCACCTTGGTCGAAACGCATCGAAATGCGTCAAATGACGCACATAAACCTAAGTTTGTCGACAAACCTCCTTTGTGAATTCGGGCCATAGTGTTTCTTCATCACACGTTCAAGAACAAACCTTTCAAGTGAGTTGTTACCTGTTACTTTGACTGGAAATTGATCAAGATACACGTGAACCTTGGTAGCTGGGATGCATTTAATTATTAAACACAGTCAACACTGCTGATGAGGGAAAAGAGGCCCGTTTCATCGTGTACTTTTTGACATAGCAGAGAATTAAGCAAACGGTAAGCTTCCACGTTAAAATTTTAATGAGAGTATTAAACATAACGAGAACTCTTTTACAAAAATTGTAAGTGTAAGTTGTAATTTTCGTTATTTTGGATTTGAAATATATTTTTGTTTTCGCTATTAAAGATGCTCAACTCATTAGAGTAGATGATTCAATATAACATGTTAAAAAAATAATGAGGTCAATATACACTGTCGCTCATAAAGTTGGAATATTTTTGTTTTACCCCAATTTATGGAATTATTTTACAAATAATTTAAAAATAATAGATCTACATAATATTATACATTCTCAGATTGTATCGAATAATAATTTGACAATGTGTGTTTTGCGTGACTGCTAGAGCATGTGTATGCTACTATGCTTATCAAATAGGGGACCTACGCCCTTAAGTCATAAATGACAGTAATGAGGATTAATGCCCCACAAAAGGGCACTAAGATGGCCATGCATTATGGCTCAAGGCATGGGCACACAGAAGATTTTGTTATGTTGGGAACCGGGGTAAAATGCAATAAATTATTGAAAAATTATTGCATTTTCTGTTTTTTTGTTTATTTATGGAAACTGCCCCCTACCCTAGCCCCCACTACGTACAGTCATGGTTCAGTGACAAAGCAATGGCCTCGTAACTGTGAGGCCCCAGGATCAAAACCGTGTCGATGTGATGTGTTGTATTAGTCACGCAATTATAGCATACACATGCTCTAGCAGTCACGCAAAACACACATTTGCAAATTATTAATCAATAAAATCTGAGAATGTATACTTTTATCTAGATCTATTATTTTTAAATCATTTTAAAAATAATTCCATAAATTGGGGTAAAACAAAAATTTTCCATCTATATGAGCCACAGTGTACGTATAAAAAAAGAAGAAACTAAATAAAGATTCAATAACAATCAAACTTGGTAATGTAAATAATAATAATAATAATACGCAACATTTATTAGGCGCTTAATACGGATGTTTCTAAGCGCACCATTGTCTGACTGAAAATTACCAACCAAAATTCATAATAAACACACAAATTATAAATCTGTTCTTTATTCAATAGAACATGCATATATAATAATAAAAACGAAAATGAGATCAAACAAAAGATCAAACAAATAAGGAATAAGATGGTGTACACCTCCTAGGACCGACTCACAACTGCGCCCGTGTATAATATAATTTATGAATTAAAAAGGTGCGTTTTCAGCAAGGACTTAAACTGGTCAAGAGAATGAGTATTTATTCCAAAGGATAGGGGCAATCACTGAAAAAGCTCGATTGTCATATTTTGTAACAGTACGAGGTCCAAGAGTTTACTGCAAGGTTGATGATGATCGAAGGTGTCTTAAAGGGCCACTCTAACCCAACTACCATAGCCTTTCAATACACCTCTACTTTAATATTCCAGCCTCTGATTTTTCAGAAAATCTCTAAATTGACCAAAAAATGGTAATAGCCAACTATGTGTAAACTGTGTGAACATTATGTGTTCACATCGTTGTCACAGTGTGGAGTTTCAGACCATGTGGTTTACCACATATTATCCACGTAAACTTACATACTAAAAACAGAGTACCACATATTTACCACAGTGGTATATGTATTGAACCTTGTGTTAACTCTGTGTTCACAGTATTGTCACAGTGTGAGGTTCATATCACGTGGTTTACCACATAGTCGTACACATTTAGCACAGAGTGACACATACCTACCACAGGGTGGTATGTACTGCACTTTGTGTAAACTCTGTGTTCACAGTATTGTCACAGTGTGGGGTTTGGTTTACTACATGATCGGTCATATTTCACACAGAGTGTCACATATTTACCACAGTGTGGTATATTGAACAATGTGTTAACTCTGTGGCCATAGTATTGTCAAAGAGAGGGGTTCAGATCATGTGGTTTACCACATAGTCGTACATATTTAACACAGAGTGACACATATTTACCACAGGGTCCTTATTAGGTCCGCTCCTTTTTATTTTATACATCAATGATCTCAAAAACTCTTCTGAAATCTTATCATTTATTCTTTTCGCGGCTGACTCCAATTTATTTTGTTCTCACAAAAACCCAGAAACACTTCTAAACACTGTAAACACCGAATTGAATTGCGTTTTTAAATGGATCCAAGCAAATAAATTGTCGCTTAATATGAATAAAACATATTTCATGCTATTCAGTAATTGTGTATCATCCTTACCAGTTCATATCAAAATCAATAACGTAACTATCAACCAGGTTGAATCAACCAAATTCTTAGGTGTCTACATAGACAGTAAACTAACATGGAAAGTTCACATCAACTGTTTATGTAAGCTGTTGTCAAGGAACTCCGGTGTAATGAATAAGTTGAAACCTTTTGTACCTCCTCATGTCACGCTCTCTTCTACCTTGATCTTGCCTTATCTTAATTATTGTATACTCGCATGGGGAAATAGCTCTATAACCTTTATGGACAAAGTTAATGTTGTACAAAGACGGGCTGTTAGAATAATAAATAATGTTGGTTTTCTTGCCCATACAAATATGCTTTTCTATATTTGTAATATTCTTAAAATATCTGACTTGCACTTATATTATATTTGAATATTTATGTATGAACTATCAAAAGATAATTTACCAGATGCTTTCGTCCCCCTTTTTCAACGCAATAATACTATACATTCTTACCCTACTAGACAGTCAAACCATTTTCATCTCCCTCGAACTCGCACCGTTTTTGCTAACAAAACAATTATTTTTACTGGACCCAAGTTCTGGAACAGCCTGAATAATGAACTAGTTGAAAGCCCCTCCATTAATTTATTTAAACGAAAGCTCAGGTGTTTCCTTTTAAGCTGCTATCGCCTCAAGCTTCTTAGCTTATGATAGTTGGCCTCTGCATTTATCTTGATTATTTGTATTTACCTCCATACTTTCAAGCTTTCAATTATGTACTTTTTTTTTAAATATTTTATTTTGTGTGTATTAAGTTGTCACTCTTGATGTAAATCAATTATATTATATACTATTATTGTTATTTGAATGTTTTGTATTTGATTTATCAATAAATGCAGAAACATCTGCTAAAAAAAAAAAAAAAAGTATGTATGAAAGTAATGTTGATGTCGCGCTGGATCGTACAGGTGGTCGTACAGGTGGTTATACAGACTTTGTTTTTTGTTATTTTACAATGCCATTGATTTCATCAATTTGCTTTCTCTTATTCTTCTACTTCTTTTTCGTATTCCTCTTTTTCCTCTTTCTTCCCTTCTTCACCTTCTCCTACTTATCACTATCATATTATTCTCTTTACTCTTTATTTCTATTTTTCGTTTCTTCTCAAATTCACTCTCCTTGTACGTCTTTAGAAACTCATACCATACTACTCCGTTTTCGCTTCCTATAAATAGCTTTTAAATCCAGACCTACTATATCGTGTTACTCAGTATGGGAGCCTATTCACATACGAGCTATGCTTTTCATTTAGGCTCCCCACATTTTACATTGTTCTACCTAGCCTGTTATATATATACATGTTTCGAAATTTCGTACTTATTTTCCGTACATTATATTTGATTTGAAATCTTTATTTTTTTTTTCTTGTGTGAAATCTATTCTTATAATAATATACGCCTGTATAGAAAAGAAAAGAATATAAACTGTTTTTCTATGTAAAATGTGGAATAAATAAAACTTCAAACTTCAAACTTCAAACTACTGAACAATGTGTAAACTATGTGTTCACAGTATTGTCACAGTGTGGGGTTCAAATCACGTGGTTTACCACATAGTCGTACATATTTAACACAGAGTGACACATATTGCTCCGATTGTCTCATTTTCGCTCGCTCGATCACTGCAGCACAAACATAGCTCGTTCGACGTCACTACCAAACTAGCCAATCAGCTGTCAATGACGTCATATTGAATGCGGCGGCAAATATATTTTGTGAAATTATCGAGAAATTGACTATTTCTAATTGCAAACTAGTTTTAATTTTGGATGGAAAAGCAGCCATTGTTATCTTGACATTCATTGAAGTCATCAGAATAGGGTTAGTTACTTCTCAGATGATTCAAGAGGTCCATTTTGTAGATAATTTTTTAATTTCTTAGAATGTTCCACTGTGTTGCAGGGTACCGGGTGTATGCCATTGGGTGTGATGTGTTCGCGTGCTATAAGTACAGGCCACCGCGCCGTCGGGTGTATTCTCGTACTGATGTAGGTGCAAAGCTAGAATGGCTACTACGCCCACTTCCCTCTCTATGCCTTTCTGAAAATTCCTTTCCTTCTCAATACAATAACTTTCACCTGCCTAAGTTATTCAAACCATACCGCCTCGCCACTTCCATTACGTAATCATTAAAAGGATCCGCATATACAACATTTTCCTGCTATACGTTGTACTGCAGGAAAATACAAATCTCCCTGGTATACCTTACAGTCCAAACGATGCACCAAGTGCTGAGGCTGTCGAGTGACCGGGTCTGAACCCAAACTGTACTTCTGTTAATACATCATTAAGAATTAAAAAGTCATAAAGGTGCTTGTGAACCATTCTTTCTATAAGTTTACTGACAGCTGGCAGTTTAGATATCGGACGGTAATTAGTCATGGAATTAACATCTCCTTTCTTAAACAAGGGGAACACTTTTAGTATTTAAAAAAAAAGTGAAACCCTGTCCGCGATGTCATTAGTCATGTAAGCTTCTTACAATAGCTTGACAAGATTGTCATTATTCATGTTTTCTTAGAGGAGGGAGTATTTCGTTGCTTGGAGATATTTCAATACATCTAGTTTGATTATAATAATCACCACAATCGCCTTGTAAGACATGTAGAAGGATACATAATGAAACCGGCTCTGCATCTATTCCGTTGCGTTGACAATCAGCCGTAGACGAGAGTCTTCATGCATGGCTGATTGTCAACGAAACGGAGTTAAGTCTTTTGTCAAATCTGCTTTTTGCTACGGCAGGCACCCAGTGAAAACGAATTCGTTTGTTAAAATTATGAAAATGTAAGGGCCACTTTAAACAAACAGAACTTTGTTATTCCTGGCTCATTTTTCTTGATTGAGTTATCATATGAAAGAGCAGAAAGCGAACTTTCTAGAAATTTCTTTGAAATTCAGATACCGCCCGCCAAATTACTTTTTGGTTTCCTTCCTTCAAATTTCTTTTAATCACTCATGCGTGAAATATGCATCACGTGAGTAGCATCAACTGAAAGAGGAGACTCTAAGCTTTCCAAATATGTATCATTCATTAATTATGGTTGTGATTAAGTTATGATAAAACATCGATACTTCTCGGTTTCGTTTTTTCTGGGACGCACTGTATATACAAAATACAATAATACTCTTTTGAAATGGCAGTTGAACTTGCAGACAAATCATTTCAAGGGAGGAGTCCTCGAATTCGTTTCTCCTGAAATAAGTCAATGATTCTGCAATATAAACAGCAACGCCTCCGCCTGAACGGTTTCTATCTCTACGTTCAATACGTAAGCCTTCTATGAGAAGTTCGTTATCACCGATTGTATCGTCACAAAAAGTTTCGTTTAAACATAGCAGGTCAATTTTGTTATCCGACAATATGTAACGAAGAGAGTCAACTTTGTTCACAAGTCCGCGAATGTTTAACAGAAGGAATTTCGTTCCTTTAGACAATGGAGGGGCTTTACCATCCGTAAGTAGTATATTTTTGCTACAAGATTTATGCTTACAAAGACTACAATTCATATTAACTGACTTTGAGAACTCATTGCTATCATCGAAATCGTCAGAGTTAGTCAAAGTTAATCGTTGTTGATGAACATCATTGATGTCTACTACGAACTCGGGTTCAGTAGCCTCCTTGCTGTGTTCAGGGGGTCCATCCAGTCGCGGGGGAAGATCCGATCCTTTGCTTTCCGCTGATGGTTGGTGCGGCGATAATCTGGGAAATGATGATCAACTAGTTGTGATGAGTTCTGACGTAGGTGGCGTATGATGTTTTTCGCTAGTTCGATAACTCCATCGGCCTGTAGGTGGATATCGGGATAGATGGCGCTGTTGTCAACCAACTTCCAACCTCTCTCATTGGTCAGAAGTTTCAGCTGTACGTTAACCGCATCGACCTTCTTCCGCTGGCTTTGTGTCTCTGGGTGACGATGTATGATGCTTGATAGAGTGATTGCACTAACTTCGGTCTTCGTCACAATTTCTTCACAAAGTGACGAGATCTTAGTAACGATTTGGACCTCATCATCTGAATGTAGGTTGTTTGATCCAAGATGTAGTATTACTTCCTTAGGTGCGTTATCCTTGGAAAGATTATAGACGCTCTCCGATACGTCCTGTATTTTCGCACCAGGGAAAGATTTGCATTTCACATTGATCCATTGAGACATTTTAGATGGTTGGATGTTCTTAATCATTGAATCTCCTATGAACAAAACATCCACTTTGTTGGGGGAAGCCTCGGTAATTTGTACTAAATCGGGCGGATTTGAGTTGGCCATCATTTCTGTATGTTGTTGCTTCTTTTTACTGTGATAGTCGGCTAACTGCTGATCAAATGACATACCACTTGGGCAATTAGTTGTCTGAACAGGGTCATTTAACGAGGCAATGTTCAGTGCAACGGGATCGTGTGTGGCTATTCTCTCAGCATTATCAAGATTCACTGATGTGGAGTTTTGGATAGTGTCATTTAACGAGGCATTGTTTACTGCAAGGGGGTCGTGCGCAGGGGCGTCGCTAGACCTTTTTCAGTGGGGGGGGGGGGGGGGGGGTGTAGAGGCCAACGATTACCGACAAAACTAGCCACCAATTACCGACAAAATTAAATGTCCCAATATCTACAAATTTAGCGCTATAAACCCGGGGCCGAAGGCTAAATTGTTTGGATAATTGGATTATCTATAGTACATGCGTATGCGCAAATGGTCATTTTCCTCGACGACATAAAAAATAAAACTTAGTCAGCATCATAGCTATATATTTTAATACAGGCGCGGAGCTAGGATCTTATTTTAGGGAGGGGCGATGGTGAGTAAGCGAATCACTTTTGCGCGCTCATTAGGGGGTGTGGGTGATAGGCCTCCCGCGCGGAGCGCGGAAGCTTAGACGTTCCGTTGAATTATTAGGAAAAGAAGACGATTTATTGTACCGTTCTCGACTGTTCATCCTTATCTGAATTCAGTTTCTCCCCCTCCCGCGCAAAGCGCGGAAGCTTTGACGTTTCATTAAATTATGAGAAAAAGCAGACGATTCGTTGTACTGTTCTCGACTCTTAATCCTTATCTGATTCAGTTCTCCCGCGCGAAGCGCGGAAGTTTTGACGTTTCATTAAATTATTAGAGAAAGAAGACGATTCGTTGTATCGTGCTCGTCTCTTAATCATTGTCTAAATGAAGTTTCCCCCTCCCGCGCGAAGCGCGGAAGTTTTGACGTTTCATTAAATTATTAGAGAAAGAAGACGATTCGTTGCACCGTTTTCGACTCTTATTTATCCCTATTTATCTGAATTCAGTTTCCCCTCTCGCGCGAAGCGCGGAAGCTTTGAGGTTTCCTTAAATTATTAGAGAAAGCAGATGATTCGTTGTACCGTTTTCGACTCTTAATAAGCCCTATTTGTCTGAATTCAGTTTCCCCCTTTACCGCGAAGCGCGGAAGCTTTGACGTTTCATTAAATTATTAGAGAAAGAAGACGATTCGTTGCACCGTTTTCGACTCTTAATAAGCTTTATTTATCTGAATTCAGTTTCTCCCTCTCGCGCGAAGCGCGGAAGCTATGACGTTTCCTTAAATTATTAGAGAAAGCAGATGATTCGTTGTACTGTTTTCGACTCGTCTAAATGAAGTTTTCCCCTCCCGCGCGAAGCGCGGAATTTTTGGCGTTTCATCCAATTATAGAGAAAGTAAGACGATTCGTCGTACCGTTGTTGACTCTTAATCCTTGTTTGAATTTAGTTTCCCCGAAAATTTTAAACCTCTGATTTCTTTAGCTGATATTATAGGAAAGTGAAACTTCGAGAAAATACAAGTATTGTAGTTGTAGTCACTCTCGAAGTCGTCACAGCGGATAAACAGTCACAGTTCGAAGGGGAAAAAACTTGTCGGCCGACCGACAATATACATCTCACCGACTTCAAACTTATGCATTGATATAGTAGGCCTACACGAGGATTGAGCAAGAATACCGACACAGCTGTCCCCGACACAGCAACATATTTACCCGTGTCTTTTTTGCTCCCTCGGCGAGACGACTCAACCCAACAACCCCCTCTCTCTTTTACACCCACTCCTCCTCTCTCAGGCTCTTACCTCCCCTCTCTCTCCTCTCTTTCATCCCCCGTTTCTTTTGTTTCACTTTTCTCTCTTTTTTCTTCTTTTTTTCCTTTTCTTTCTTTTCTTTCTTTTCCTTTCTTTTCCTTTCTTTCTTTTCTTTTCCTTTTCTTTTCCTTTTCTTTTTTCTTTTCTTTCCCTTTTCCTCTCTTGTTTTCCCTCCCCCTTTTCTCTTTTTTTCCCGACGGCAGCGCAATTTTACCGACAATATCCTGACAGGTGGGGGGTGTCGCACCCCCCCCCCCCCACACCCCCCTTTGGCGACGCCCCTGGTCGTGCGTTGCTGCCCCCTCTGCATTGTCAAGATTCACTGATGTGGTGTTTTGAATGAGGGCATCAACGGTCTTTCCTATAGACACTATCTGAGCCTTCAATTGTGATAGTTGGGGCTCAATTAGATGGATGGAATGAGTACAAACTTTCGATTGGCTTTGTTGCTGACTCGGTGGTACACTGTGATTATCAGCTTTAAGCACATCATGGCTGCCATGATCAATGGATCTGTTTGACAAGGAATCCGTTTGACAACCGTTGTCATGGAGAATCGGCTCATGTACTTTAGCACTGTCAATGTCATGGCGGCCATTTTTTACGGCTAAAATACTATAATGACGGGCAATATCCGAGTTTAAGTGAAGATATATGGATCCCAATTCACATGTGAGATAATCCACCAGTTCATCGTCGAGTACCGCAGTAGTGATATCATTTTTTAGTAAATGAGACAAGATGATGTTTATACTAGAAATGGTTGCTTGTTTTGGCATTTTACATCTGAAATGATCAGAGCCAGGGGATCCATAACACGTATTAGTCTTCAATTTGGAGATGGGCTTAGTTTTATCAATTTTTCAGGATCACGTTTAATCTCACTCAATAAAATGAATTAGTTAATAATTCAGGCAAGAATAAAAGGTAAAGCAAGATTACCAATTCAGGATGTCGGTAAGATCCGGCGATGATAACGTAAAAAAACATCCATGCACATGGGACTATGATGAATGTTGCTCGGCTATATGCTCTCCAAATCGTTTTAAAATAAAACAGGCAAGAAGTCCATATCCATCACCAAAATCCAAACTAAAATAACAGTGAAGATGTTTCCAGGGCAATAAAGAACACCAAATATTGATAATCGTAGATATTAGTTGATAAAATTGGTCGCAAACTGAAGAAAACTGAAGAAAACAGGAGAGCTCTGTTCGTGCGTTATATCTTCGTATAAAATTCAGCAAATATTGGGGTTATGTGCTCAAATTTTCTCGATAGAGTATCAAGCCTTGCAGCAGTATTCTGAATTCTTTGAAGTGGAAGTAGGTATGAATGAGGAAGACCGGGAAAAAAACGAATTACAATATTCAAGGTGGGAGGATACAAAGGCATGTAATTTTGCAGTTGCGGGTCGGTCAAGTAAATAATCGGAGAGTTTCTTCAGCAAATTTTGTGGGTGTTATTATTGATGATAACCTCTCTTGTTCTAATCATAGTGGTGACATTTGCAACAAATTGTCTGGAAGTATTGGTGTCATGTTCAGGTTGAAATTTCTCCCTAAAAGTAGTCTCAAATGATATACTATGCAATTGTGTACCTTTACTTATATTATTGTCTGGGGAAATGCTGCTTTCATTCACCCAGATATATTGTTTAAATTACAAAAAACGTTCAATAATAATTATCACTCATTCTTCTTTTCTTGCCCGTACCAATCAAATATTTTACTCATTAAACATGTTGCAATATAGGGATGAATATTTATTACAAGTAGATGTTTTTTTAATGTATTTATCATTACACTCTTCTTCCTGATTCCATTCCCGAATTGCTTATACTAATATTCATAGTTATAATACTAGAAATGCTCAAAATTTTCATTTACCATTGACTTGTACAGTAAGAAACCAAACCATAATATTTTTTTCCAAGGACCGTTTCTGTGCAATACTTTTCCTCATTACATACATAATTCTGCTAGTGTAAATGCATTCAAATGTAGTTATAGGAAATTTCTTTTGGGTTAATTGCAATGATCATTTGAATTCAAGACATATTTTATTTGTTTGTTGTATTGATTTGTGTATTGTATAATGTTTAGTAACGAATATATTTCATATTTTTAATTATCAAAAAAGGGTCAACCTTTTAGTTAAGAATTATGTTTCCTATATGTTATCAATATAAAGAAAACCATAAATTAGCAGATAGTGAGGCAATGACGTCACACAGACTCATGAGTAATTTGCCAATTTGTCTTTTGATTTTCAGAGTTTTCCATGTCATTAAAAGTTCATAACTTTCTTATTAGTTATCTGATTTTGCTCAAACTTTTTTTGATTGGTTTGTCTGATTTCTCTGCTTCTCTTGAAATTTAGTTAGTTTAAGGTGGGCTACGGTTGCGCGTATATCTGTGTCCGGCGCCACACTGCTCTTTAAGACCACCACAAGAAGCCTGTGCGATGTTCGTTAATCGCTCTTCCGATTTTTGGATGGAGTACTATCGCTCCACGTGCCACGTGCGTCAAAACAAAGACACAGGAATTTTCTTCCCATGAACCAAACGCAGATAATTGCACTTCACGTTGTGGCCATGTCTCTACTGACAATGATTCTGATTATTTTGCGTTTTCTGTTTCCCATTTGTATGGGAAGTATCCACGTCTTCGATTTTTTCCTTGTGTTGCATGCACAGACACGCTTACGCACACAGGCGCGGATCCAGGATTTCTTAAGGGGGGGGGGGCCCAAATTTGAAATTATGCGAGCCAAATATCGGTAATGGTGACCAGCATTGACGTAGTGGGGGGGGGGGGGGAGGGGTGCATGGAGGGGCGATTTCCCCCTCCCTCCTCCGCAAAGTGCCGAAGCTTTGACGTTTCATTAAATTATCAGAGAAAAAAGACGATTCGTTGTACCGTTCTCGAAAATAATCCTCGTCTGAATTCAGTTCCCCCCTCCCGCGCGAAGCGCGGAAGCTGTTACGTTTCATTAAATCATTAGAGAAAGAAGACGATTCGTTGTACCGTTCGCGACTCTTAATCCTTGTCTAAATGCAGTCCCCCCCCCCACTTCCTGCGCGAAGCGCGGAAGCTTTGACATTTCATTTAATTATTAGAAAAACAAGACGATTCGTTGTACCGTTCTAGAAAATAATCCTCGTCTAAATTCAGTTCCCCCCGCGAGGCACGGAAGCTTTTACGTTTCATTGAGTCATTATAGAAAGAAGGCGTTTTGTTGTACCGTTCTCGACTCTTAATCCTCGTCTGAATTCAGTCCCCCCCCCCCCCCCCACCTGCGCGAAGTGCGGAAGCTTTTACGTTTCATTAAATCATTAGAGAAAGAAGACGATTCGTATTACCATTCTCGACTCTTAATTCTTGTCTGAATTCGGTCTCTCCTCCCCCCTCCTGCGCGGCAGCTTTTACGTTTCATTAAATCATTGGAGAAAGAAGACGGTTCGTTGTACCGTTCTCGACTCTTAATCCTTGTCTGAATTTCAAAAATGTTTTTTGTCTGCTCCTTTTTCTACCTACGTCCTCTTTTTTTTCTTCTCTCCTCTCCTTTTTGGCCCGTGTTTTTTTTTTTTTTTTTTTGGGGGGGGGGCACCGCCCCCATGGCTACGCGTTTGCGGTCAGATGAACATGTTTTGATACCTTGTCCGCTCCCGGAAACTCAGGGGATTAGGGCAATAAATAACGGTCAGATAAGCATTCAGGGGCCCGCGTTAGGGGCCCTGATGGGGTCGAGGGTGCGGAAACCCCTGAGTCTCAGGGGTTTTATGCGTTTGATTACGGTCAGATGAACATAATTTTTATACCTTATTTGTGACACAGGCAGGACACTGATTGGCGTGAGGTCCAGCGGGCGGAGCCCCCAGAAGCTCAGGGGTTTTAGGCATTAAATTACCGTCATATTAGAATCCAGGGGTCCGCCTTATTGCCCTGGTGGTGTCGAGGGTGCGGGAACCCCGGAATCTCAGGGGTTTTAGGCATTTGATTACGGTCAGATGAACATATTTTGATACCTTATTTGTGACACTAGCAGGACACTGATTGACGTGGGGTCCAGCGGGCTCCGCCCCCCGAAGCTCAAGGGTTTTAGGAGTTTAATTACGGTCACACACTGGCAGTTAACTATTCTTTCTTTCTTGCTCTTTTTCTTTCTATTTCTCTTTAATATACTTTGTCAAAAGTGTGTGTGTGGGGGGGGGGGGGGGGGGGAGGGAGCTAGAAGCTCCCCGTCCCCGCCGTCCCGCGGGCCCTGACATGTAGGCATCTCAAGAAGCATATTTCTTGCCTGGCTATTTGTCATTTTACAACAAACGCATACAAATGTATAATTTACTAAAAAATGAGGACAAATCTCGGAAAATTATGTCATTTCAGCATTATGTGTAAACCACCGTAACGGTTATGGAATCAGAAATAAACCCCCTCCCCGATCAGTACGCCAGTGCCCCGCCCCCCCCCCCCCGATCTACACTTTGTTGGCGGAAAAATCGCAACTGATCTCCCCTACCTTTCTTCTTCTCTTTTTATTCTTTCCCTTTCTCTCCACATTTTTTTTTTTGGCCCCGGAAATTGGAAAAATTACTTCGTCAGATATTTCGTTCAGTGGCTTGGGAGAGGGGGGGGGGGGAACTTTTTTTCAAACACTTTTTTTCAAAAAAAAATCTTTCCCCCTTTTTTTCCCTTCTTTTTTTTCCTTTTTTGTTTGTTCTCCCCCCCCCCCCTTCCTCCCCTTTTTTCCCCCAGGCGGGGGGGGGGGGGGGGGGCTGGATCCGCCACTGCACGCACAACCACAACACGGGCACATAATACATACCACTCTCCAGTATACAATATCTTCCTTTGTAACTCGGTCTTACTCTGTCTTTGTCTGAAAAAATGCATTCGAAAATATTCAGCGTCTGCCATATAGCTTTTTGGATGGATACCCCGGACTTACATCCGGCCCCAGAAACATCTAAAATAACCATAACCGGTGGTATATTTGTCTGGAGGCGATTACATAATTTAGAGCTGTGCAAATTTGCATTATAAAGCACCATCATTAAATTGACTTCAAAAAATGAGATATTATGTAATTTAAAATTAATACATATTCCATACATGGCATGTTAAGATAAATCCGTACAAAGATTTGGCACTATTTTCTTCTACAAAGTCATGTTGCCCGTCTCATGAACTAACTCTGCATTAATCTTTTTTTCCCTCTTGAATAACACAGTACCCTGATGTCACCATGCCTGTGTCTCTTGGTGAATGGCGTGTCAGGATTGGCACGTTTATGCACCGTCGGAGGAAAGAATATGACTACCACTACTTTTGGAGGAAACTCCACAACTTAATTAAAAAACACAAGAATGCTGAGCCACCTAAAGAAAACAACAATCCGGAGTGTAACATCTCATCTCGCACTGGCTCTTCTCCCGGTGCGAATAGATCTCCAAGCAACACGGCCCGTCAGTCTGCATCTTCTGCTCAAACAGGGCCTTCACGTGACGTCAACAATGGCAAAGGTAACGCAAGCTCACCGACTCTCTCACAATCTGACAGCCCAAAGTGTGATACTGTCAAGGAGAGTGGATCCACATGCGATGTAAATAATCCCGGTCATAACGATGTCTCTCACTCTGAGTCTTCATGTGCTCAACACAGTGGTTCTTCAATTGAAAAAGAGACCAACCCTGTCCCTGATTCCACTGACGTGACAATTCCAGTTCCCCAACCCTGTGTAGAAGACGAATTGGATAATAAAGACAAAGCCATTAATCTCATGTCACATGAATACACCCCGAAATCCGCCCAAATAGGAAAAACTGACAAACCTGAAGTTGGCACATCAGAGTCGCACTCACATGTACCTGCATACGTTCATGGTGAGACAGATCGTATCAATCGAGACAAGGAGGAAACTGACTCTGCACCGTCTGGGATAGAGGACCAATCATCGGACCTATCACCTAAACACAGGCTAAATACAACGAGAAATACCGACCAAAAAACATCATCTATCATGGTATGATTAATATGCATTTCCTAGAACCTCACTACTCACATAAAAACAAAGAAAGAAAACAAAAACAGTGAGAAAAACATGCGAACTTTAAATCGAAATAAAAACTGTATAAAACAATTCTTTTTGTAAACGGGGTTTTAACCAAAACATGTAACTAGGAAAATTGGAGCTAACAAAGATGTATTATAAAGGACAGCTTATTTGATTTTGCTGTGAAAAGTGTAATTTTGAAGTTTGTGGCAACCGTAAATAGTGGTTAAATTTCCCTTAACCCTTTCACAGAATTCTTATACTCCCGTGATTCTCCTTTTTTTCCTTCAAATAATGTCTTTTGTCCATAAGTAACAGAATATCATGAATCGTCCATGCACCTTGTCCAATGGCTACATGTACACCTTCTATCATCTGCCTGCGCTAATCATTGTCCTATTATGGATATGGATTTAAGAATAAACTAGAAACCATTGATATAAACATCCCCGCCAGAATGACATTGTGGCACAATAATGTTATCTCAGTATGACATGTAGATAGTTTTCAGAGTTAAAATTGTGTCATCTATTCGTAATTTTCTCTTCATCCTTAGGAAGTAACGGAGTATCATGAATCCCAGATCTATCCGGTCCTCGGATCAGGGACAACCAGTGGTGAAGCAGATGCAATTAAAGGGAATGACTGTCCAGACATGACCAACATACTTCTATTGAGATCCGGTGATGTAGAACAAAACCCTGGCCCAAATGATAAGTAAGCACAATGAAAGAGCGACTTTGGTTCTTATTCTGTTCATTGAGGTACGCCCGACCCTTGGTAGGAGATCACGTTTAAAGATAAACTTCATTAAACTTCAGACTAATTTCCATTCTAAATCCGATTATAAACTTTGGCAGAATACGAGCCAACGAATTTGTTGGTAAAAAATATCAATTGGAATATGCCAATAAATATTGATCAATGAAAGCAAATGGTGACAGTAGAAGTTTCGCGTATTTCCCTTATGTTAACAGGTCCTTATTTTGCAATTTTTTTAGAGTATTTGCATTCTAGCAAACGTGGAAAATATTTTAGTGCAATGCAAACAAGGGTATTCACTCGAGATGATAATCAAAGGAAAGTCCTTTGATTATAAAACCTCACAAAAATATTAAAGCTGTACATTATTTTCCCCCTTTCTTTTGTCTAATGATTTAGACCTGGGAACCTGACCGACCTCGAACTATATCTCATTGCTGACAGTATGGATCCATCAGATTTCAGGAAGGTCGGACTAGCTTTAGGATTCACTGAGGCTGAACTAAGTCGGTTTGAGAAAGATCGGATGGGCAACACTCTGTATGCTATCTATCAGATGCTTTGCGGATGGCGGAAGAGAGTACGTGATAGCGAGGCGAGGGAGGCGTTGGTGGTCACGTTACAACGAATTAAGCTGGTACAGCTTGCTGATAGCGTACAGAAAGGTACAGTATTACTTACATGCATGCGTACACACACGACCATCCCCACCAAAAACACCACCACCAAAAACACGTTTACGCCTAAATATGCAGTATCCAACAAAATTGAGCACACCCCAACAAAAAATATGAAAACTTATATGTAACTTTTCACAAAGTTCTATGAAAAAGAAGAGCCTTATTAAAAAAAAAAAAAAGTTCAAGCATTATGAGATAAAATTATAAGTACTATTACGTAATCCATTATAGCAGCTCAGCAAACTAAGAAGTATCCTTCAATCACGATGACTTTGCTGCTCTGGCACGTCGATCTCATGGTCGATCCAATGGTCGATCCTCGAAACGCGCGGAATAAGCCATCTGATCGCACCGGAAGTCGTAATCAATATTCATTAAACTTTACCGAATAAGGCAGTACAACTCGTTACCTATGACCAATGAAATACAAGGAGCCGCGATCATTGGCGCTTCTCCGTGCGATCGTCAGGATGTTGTTTCTGATTGGTTCATTTTCTGTACCAGGAGCTGAGCTGTACCAGGAGATGAAAACACCAGGCGACTTAAGGAGAATTTGTAGTTCCATGGTGACTTTATTAGATGGCGTACAGTAGATCATAACGTAATTCTATGGCGTGACCACTCTCCCCTCCTGTGTTCTTTCCTGTTTGTTCAGTACACCATACACATGCTGAAATAGAAATACAGCTGTATATGTATTCCGAATACATATTACCCTGAAACAGCAAAAACGTTTGATTTACTATCAAACACAGTACATGCTTCAATACTGGAAACAGACAGTTACATGTGTATCAAACTGGATGTCCCTTCGGAACATCATGAACACTTACAAACCCAACTTTACTCTCCAATGTAAACAATTAAACAAAATTCTTCTTCAACATTTCTAATTCCCCCCTTATTTTGCGTACTGTATCATGCTACAGATCATTTGATTTTACCGGAAATATTATCGATGGAACAAAAAAACAAAAACAAGAACTCCAACTTCTTACGATTGTTCAAAACATCAATCGCAGCTGCATATACAGCACAAACATTAGAAAATGAATTAACAATAAAAAAAAACAGAACAACAAAAACAAAAAGCTTTATGTCAAATACATACAGCCATTATGGTTAAAAATCAATATGTATGTTAACATAAATGATTCGACGTAACCTTGCAATCAAATAACTTCTTACAATTGTTCGAAATTACTTTAAAAACAAAATGAATTACATATACAGTATTGAAGGGCCCTCTCCAATATTTTAAGTGGATTATTTGCACGAACACATCGATTTTAGAATATGGTTAACATCTTTAGATCTATGTTCACAAACTGAAGATATATTTTTAAATAAGAATCATTTAACATGGTAGTGAGAAACCCAGCCCTTTAGATAAAAGAACCTAACAAATTGCATTTGGAGTGGAAATTGTAGACAGCACTTAAAACTCTCACCAAATGAATGTTTTGGGCAAGTTTGAAAAAAGAAGATTATATCTGCAGATATATATATCAGTACACAAAAAGCGTCCACAATTCTTAAACAAATTGGAAAAATATAATTGATTGATAAAGTTTTTAAATTACTATGTGGCATGCCTCTTAAACTATTCCTAGCCTACATACAAGGACACGCAGTTTGGACTCTAAAGTTAATATGAAATACAAAATGAATTTCCAATAAGTAAAACAGGAACTTCAGGAAATTCCTGCACAGAACCACTAGCATCTAATAAACCCATAGTAACATTGACATACTTGTGGATGTTAATATCATAAAGCAAAGAAAGAACCGCTAGCATCTGACATTCCAACTGTAATATTCACATACGTATCGAGTCTCAGAGTCATAGTTCAAGGACAGACTTTAATAAGTTTAATCATAACCATGAATTGTATTTACAGTGTATGCGCTTGGAGAGCAAAATAATTATTATGTTTTATTTATATTAATATAAAGTGCATTGAACATGTTTATGTAAAGGCTATGTACGTATGTATGTATGTATCTAGTTGGAACAATATCCGTTCCGGTATATCCATATTTGGTCCTACATCAATAACACTCCCTACCCCCCTAAAACAATGCTTAAAATTCCCCGAAAACAAACACATATGATTTCTCCTTTATTATTTCTATTTCTTATTATTGAGTACAACAAACAAAAATTGCTTTCATGCGTCTTTTCCAACAATATACACATTCTCCAATTCTCTATTACCCTCTCTCTACCTACCTTAATATCATGATATACAGATTAAAATTACAGAAGAATGGACAAAAAAGGGCGGGGACGTAACATCATCATTAATTACACAAAAGGATAGATACACAATCCGGTTAACGATTGACCTGTTGAGAGAACATGCGATAGTGGATAGGCTATAGATCAAAGCAACTGGTACTCTAAAGCACTCCGCGTGCTATACGATGTGATTAAGACCCAATTTGGGAATAATTTGCAATATATAGCATTTGACATGAACATTTAAACTTACATTTTTAAATGAACGATGATTTAAATAGTCATATGATGAATGAAATTGAAGTTTGAATGGATTTCACGTTCCCTTCGAGGAGGAATAGCTACATCAGCTAAGAATCATAGTGACGTCATACAAATAGTGCGATCGTCTACGATTTATAGCCGATTCTGCTTATATTCTGACTAGAAAGCTTAAATGTTGTATTATAAATATTAACCACGATAACATATTATCATTATTAACAACCTACATTAGGAAAAGAATTTAAAAAAAGAGAGGTCAATCAATTTTCAGAATTAAAGTTAGAATTAAGAAAATACAATTTAGTTAGTGATAATAGTCGAATTTGACTGATTGCCATATAATGCTGAACAACAACAACAAGGTTCTGTAGTTACTAAAGGCGACTTACAGCAAGCTGCACGCAAGTGTCGACTTTCCGTGCAATCAGATGACTATTCTTTTTTTTGAGGACGATCATTGGATCGATAGAGCAGCAAAGCCGCCATGATTAAAGGCTACTATATAACGAGTTTCATTGCAATAGTTAACGTTTATTTATAGGGTTTCGTAGATACTGTTGGATACTGCAATATAAAAGAGAGAGAGAGAGAGACCGAGGGGGAAGGGGGGGGGCAATTCCAAGGTGATTTCTTCCATGTTGTTGCTGCTGATGGTAGTACTGCTGTTGTGTGATATTAAAACACTGGTCATATTTTTCTAGTCATGCTAAAGACAACGTTCTTCACCATTCTCATCACAGGTCAGGTTGGTGATCACATACCGTCCATGACAGAGAAGGAAATCCAACGGGTTGCTGAAGAGGTCAAACACTATTTGGCAATTCATCTATGCCAGATTCAAGCCGATCCACTGAACAGTGAACTTGTACTTGAATTCAAACGTATCTTCACCAATCTAACGTTGATGGAAGAAGACAAAGGTACAAAACTCAAGACACCGCTTCTCTACGATGACCTCCTCAGGACCAAAGTCAACGGAACCTATCCCAAACGCTTGTTGGTAGAAGGTGAAGGTGGTGTAGGAAAGACCACTTTTTGCGCCAAGATCGCTTGGGATTGGATCCACGGAAAAGCCTACCAAGATTTCAAACTGGTTCTTGTCATCCTCCTTCGCAAGACAGAGGGCAAGACTGTTGGAGAGATAGTGAAGTCGTATCTTTCTGACAACAATCCCGTCACAGCCAAACAGCTAGACAAGCACATCCTCTCAAATCCGGATGACGTTTTTCTTGTCTTGGATGGCCTAGATGAGTTTGCTGTCGATCTTGACAGCAATCAGCAAATCGCCCTGATCACTCTCAATCATCTGTTCAAGTCAGGGACAGTACTAATCACATCGAGACAATGGAGATCAGATGAGATTAGGAAGAATGCCGATCTCAGAAAGGTGTTTGCTTTCATTGCTGTAGAAGGTTTCTCTGCTGAAAACCTCTCTGCTTACATCACCAAGTTCTTTCATCCAGATGCAGCTTCCTCTGAAGATCTGAACCGATTCATATCGAACAACGATGTGATCAGAGAGAACATGGCTCCCTACCCCATATACACAGCCATGCTGTGTATCATGTGGAAAGAGTTTGATGGAGAGCGCCGAGAGGCAATGTCCAAGCTGCAAACATTTTCCCAGCTCTTCAATCAGATGATTGACTTTTTGGTTGATCATCACCTATCGAAGCACATTCCATCTTCAGGTATTGTTGGAGGCAAATTAAGTGAGCATTGTTCAGATATTCGTCATCACCTGATTCACATCGGCCGCATTGCCTTCCAGGGGCTTCTCGAAAGACGGTTAGTATTCACAGAAGAAGAGTTTCAGAGCTATCCAGAGTCCATCGATGTAGGTTGTAAAGTTGGTGTACTCACCAGAGAGAAGAAAATTCTTCCGAGGCGAGACAGGAGAAACACTCCAAATTCAGTAGTCCAATCGGTGCAGTTTCCCCATAAGCTCTTCCAGGAGTATCTATCAGGAATGTATCTTGCATCCCTTTACCAGTCAAACCGTAATGAGTATTACAGGTTGATAGCGAATATCATAAAGGAAGCAGTGGAATACCAGTACCTATTGTACTTTACTTCGGCTCAGCAGAAGGAGGTCGGCTTGGATATCATATCTCGTCTCATAGAGTCAAAAACAAAGCGCACACAGGGCTGTATTGATGATGACTTCATCGTAGATGTAGCATATGAGAGCCAAGACCAAGAAGTGACCAAAGCCGTGGCGGATCATCTATCGACTACGTCCAGAAAGACACTGAGGATCACCGAGGAGATGCAGGCACACACAGTATCAGGGCATACTTTCATCATGAACCATCGTAAAGTGGTAAGGAAAATATTCAACTTCGAATTGTAGCAACGTATACATTTCATCTTTGTTTGATCTTTTTGAGTGACAGAGTTTCTATTTGATTTAAATTTCATTCTCTGAGACTTTAATAGGATGACGTCGTTTGGTTTGAACACATGACTGTAAATATATAATGTGTATACGAACGATGCTTTGAACCCCAACATGCACTAATAAGGCAATGCATACTGTACAAACTTCTCGTCACCCAAATTCACCCAGAAGCTTGATAGAATACATTTTATTAAATCAGGAGCATGTTTAAAGCAACTTCTATGGTTCTAGCATGGGTACAACTCCGATCATCGCTTTTAATTTGAACACTGCAATGTACACGAACAAAATGAACTATTATTAACAAGAATTAATGAGTATTAGGACTTTAGTCTGTTAATAGGAGTTGTAATTAATTGTTATTGCAGTACAACCTGTCTTGAATGTATTTGCAATGAAACCTTGTTTAATAAAATAACGCTATTAATATCACCAATCCCAATAGGATTTCCAAGTGTATACTGTTCAAAACAATATGATAAAACGCTAACTTAAATTATTATGAGATAACGTACTGAACCCATTTTTTAAAATATTTTGTGAGATCAGAATAATTCCTTTAAAATGCGTAATGTTGTTAAGATATTATTTGATATTCATATCGATATCTAGATTATGAAAACAAAATAGGAACCAAACGGAAAATGGAAGGGGAAACAAAAGCTTATTAAAACATCAGTATCAATGAAGGTGATTAATCAGGATAATATACTATTATGTTGATGTTTACGTTTCTAGCCTCACAATATTATTTGTGTACATGTACATTGTAGGATGACCTGAGTATTGAGAAGCCATGTGGACGCACGGCTTCAGAGGACCTGGCTGAATTTATCTGCTCATCACGATCACTGAGATCTGTTACATTCGATCTTACTCAAGTTACTGGTACTATGCATGATGTTTTCTACTCGATGCTTGCGAATAATGCAGTCGATTCCAAGGTCAGTATAAATCTTTGTATCATCCACATTGTCGTTTATTTGGTACATCATTCTTTAAAAAAATGGATGCCAAATTCAGTCAGGATTGAAATAATTTAGGAAAATACTGGGAAACAGAAATTTGCTTAATATAGAAAAACTAATTTAAATTTCAAACGTCTATGGCACGCATATAGGGAAACAATTAGAAATATTCTACAACAATAACAAATATTTTTCTCTCTCTGAAATAAACTCTCTCTCTCTCTCTCTCTCTCACTATTTCAACCCCGTTTAGCACCTATCCTTGAAGTTTTCAATTACTTTTCCGATGGGGTGAAGACATTTTTTCACCTACCCCATTAAACTTTTTTGTTTTTGTTGTCAAAATGTCTGTTTAGGATGTTTCTAATTATTTCAATGACCCAATCCCAAATTAATTGAATTAGGTTTTGAGGTGTGTATTATAAAAGCATATCTTTCCACATCCTCTGCTATCACAAATAAATTATCACAAAGGTCATAACATGTGAATCATATCAAATTAACACTTAATGTATAAGGGGGCTGGGACGCCCTCCTATCGTCATTTTAATTACGTCGTAAACCGTTTTGCATTTCGCATTGTCCTTTCATGTCTCTTCCCTCAGGTCTTACGCACATTATGATACCATGTTGGTCCGTCAAACTCGGATATATATACCTGTCAGATGTGACATAACAATTAGAATGCCCATGTCACTAACATTGTGTGATAATTGCATATATTCACGAACAGGCGGAATTGCGAATAGAGATTAGCATTTATCTCTTCATAACAGGGATGAGTGAATTGATATCAAATTGTTATTAATCGTTTTTAAATCAATTCGGAATTCATTAAAAAAGAAAAATACTTGAGAATGCATATTTTTTTTTTTTAAAGACTCAAAACTAAAATGAAATTTTCCCAATATAATATCAGCTGTTGATGAGTAGTGGAGACAGATAATTATTCCCTGGGAAAGAATGGTTGTGTTTGGTTGTAGAAACCATGGTAATAGTTCTAAAATATCTGTTTTAATGCATACAATTATCATAATTCAAAATCAACAATTTCATAATATATTAAACAATAATAAAAGCTTTCTACATTAAACAAGGATTAGTCTGACCATTTTGTAATGATTCAATACTTGCCCGCATACACTGTGTGCACAATCTGCACTCCCTGGGAGGCATTCCAGCCAGGCGTTACTTGACGCTCAAAACTGTTTGCCCAACAATGACTGTCGCATCCTACCGTAGGCGCGGATCCAGGATTCCTTAGGGGGGCCCATCTCCCCAAAAAGGTAAAATTAACGTTAAAAAATGTAAAAGTACACGTTTTTTCCCAGGGGGGGGGGGGGCCCGGCCCCCCTGGATCCGCCACTGTCCTACCGGGTACCAATTTTAACACCTGGGTGGAGAGAAGCAAGTGCAGGTTAATATCTTGCCAATCTTGCCAAAGGACATTAGTGCCGTGTCGGGATTCGAACACTCGACCTTCGCATCTCCATTCAAGCGCCTTAAACCACTCGACCACGACATTCCTACGTAATACGTAATAATTATGTAATTTCCATATTCATTCTTACTGCAAATTTACGTATGCATCTTTAAGTTTTACAAAAACTAAAATGAATATGTTTACATCTGATAAAGGAAAATATTTCTCCAATATAGTATCGTTTTCAAGAGTCCAGACATATCTAGAGACACGAATATTTAGTCTTCTGAAAATGCATTGAATTAAAATTCTGCATAATTGATTCACGCTATATACTTTTTTTTCGAATGCATATCAGGGACTCATATATTGCTCATTACAGGACAGAGGAGAGGCATGCAATTGACGCGTTAATCGGATATTACACGGCCGAGATGACGGATGGGGGGATCCACTGGAAGTTTACTAATTTCGATAGTCAGACTAAATTCAGTGATTTTACTGTATAAACTAGTACGCCGTTGAGAAAAAAACAATTAGGAAAAAAATTACGCTTTTAGTGGAAGCAAAACAAATGTAATGTTATATATAATTCAGTATAGTAATGTCAGCAATTGTTTATCCAACCTGTTGTCGTACTATTACAACAGATTGAGACTCTTAACATTCACTCTGATGATCTCAGTGGACGTCCCTCTGCATCATGTGATCTCGCTCAGTTCATCTGTAAGTTGACTCATCTGAAGAAGCTAAAACTCGGCGGTCAGTATCACCATGGACCTACTAGTACTACAGTAGGTCCATGGTATCACGATGCTTTCTACTCAACAGCGTCATCGATGGCATCATCCGCAAAGGTACTGATTTGATCATATATTTTGGGACTCTTAGCAAATCACTACATGTTTTTCTTATACTATTGGTGTACTCTTTCCTAATATAGTCAATCACAAGTGTACAATTTTACTCTCCCTAGTGTTGGTACATCGATAAGAGCAAGCAGATAGGAAAAGTTGATCGCTTCAGGAAGTGGAAGCGAAAAGTGAACTTAATTCTGCCATAGTACATACACAGAATGAAGATTATAAAGATTGATATTGGATAATATGTACCTTATTTTTCATTGCATATGACAATTCGGAGTGCTACGGAATTGCTGATGGAGAGACGGCTATTTCAATCCTAAATACTGATGAGACTAAATAGTTTAATTTAAAGACCTACACAAATGATAAATCGAATATGTTGGTCCCTGTTTGTATTATTTATGTACCCCTTTGGAAACTACAAAGTGTTCCGTATATATTTGTTTTTAAACTTTTCTTGAATCAAAATGTCAGAATAACGTTTTGCCTTTGTACATGAATGAGGATCGCAACTGTCTCATGATGTAAAGTATAACAATATTTGTATGTATTTTAATGTCAGCAACTTTTTATCCAATACAATGTTCCTATTATAACAGATTGAGATTTGACATCCAGTATGTGGATCACCCCGCCCTTCCCTCACCACCACCACCTCACTCATTCCGACGTGAAAATGTAGTAGGATCAGTAAAATAAACGGATCATATGCCCGGGAAAAAAAAATCTCCTCCTCTCTTACAATCATGGATCCACCATTATAGTGTTGTCAATAACATAATCAGGGTGTTCAGACTATCCCCCGATTGAAAGCGCATATTTTCGTTCAAGAGTAGTCTGTTTGGTGACTGCTTTGCAACCACCGTTCTGCCTTCTTCTTTTATTCTCTTTTGTGTACGTCTTTAGATCATGAGCCAAGTCCTTCATTCATATTTCCCCACTACTCCCTCAGTCAACAGGTCAACATGATCTAGAAAATATTATATGTAGGTCAAAGGACAAAGGCCATAGCTCATTAAATATGCGAAAATGCCTACTTAGATATACGCGAAAACGTTTTTTTTTAATCCAATAACGTAAGTAATGTTGTTGAGTACACACGTCAAAGCTCAAAGGTCACATCCCATTGAATATGCAAAAATTGCTCAATTAAGGAAATTGTACCGGGCGAGGGGATGCTACGCTTTGCGTTGACTTCTTTTTTTTTGTTCCGTTAGAATTTAGATCAGGAGCCAAGTCCTTCATTCATATTTACCCACTACTCCCTCAGTCAACAGGTCAACATGATCTAGACAATATTATAATTTACTTTATCCGCAATGCCTACAGTCTCGATGGGATCAATCAAAAACAAACTAATCACCTCTGTCATTATCTATCATTTATGAATAAACGCCATTGAATCGGTCTCAAAGAAGCCATAAACTATTGACATTAGTTTTAGTTTCAGGTGTCAAGATCACTTGTACATCTTAAGCATAATAAATAGGATTGTGATGAGAGTTTTTCATTGTGGCAACGATATTATTACAATTTTAAAACAAGTTGTTGATTCTTAAATATAGTTTATTTGGTTGTTATATTAGTATTCATTCAACATAATGTTGCTATCATAACAGATTGAGACTCTTCACATCGACTGTGATGATCTCAGTGAGGGTCCCTCTGCATCACGTGATGTCGCTCATTTCATCTGTAAGATGACTCATCTGAAGGACCTGACACTCTGGGGTCAGTATCACGATGACTTCTACTCAACATCGTCATCTATGGCAACATCTTCAAAGGTATTAATTTGATCGTATGTTCCAGGGCTCTCAACAAATCACTACATGTTTTGGATATACTAGAGGTGTACTCGTTCCTATATAGTCAAACGCAATTGTACAATTTTACTCTCCTTATTGATACACCGTTAAAGGTAAAGACCAGTTATGGTCATGCGATTGCATTGTGAAAGAAACGTTGTGGAATCGATCAGAAAAGGTTGATCATCTAGCATCTAGCATCTGCAAGGTTCTGGAATCATCAAAATGATAAGAAATTTGGCCCATTCTTCGTAAAGTTACAAGCACTATACACAGAAAGATGTATATGCGACTACCCTATATCTCTCACAGACCATGAGAGAAACAAATTTACCAAATATATGAATTAGTAGGCGGTTTCCCGGCAAATTTTTTATCATCATGTATTAGTCAAAACATATTCTTTCACATGATTGGTAATGAGAGCTTCCATTTCATTTTTTTGAAATTGGGGCGTTTCCAATACTGGTCTTTACCTTTAAGAGAAGGTACAAAAAGTTGATCGTTTCTGAAAGTGGATGATAAAGTTAAACTTCCTGTCAAAATATAAAAACAGAATGAAAATTATTGGACTAATAGTCAACATATAAATTTCATATGACAATTCGAAGTGCTTCGGGATTGCTAATACAGAGACAGTCATTTCAATCGTGAGTACTGATGAGACTAAATATTAAAAGTTATAAACCTTCAAATATGTAAATCCGAATTTCTTCGTCCCCCTTTGTATTATTTCTGTAACCCTTTGGAAATTGCAAAATGTACCATGTATATTTGTTTTCACACTTTTCTGCTACGTCGAGTTAGTTTTCCAAAGTACTATTTAAATCAAATGTCAGAATAATGTATTGCATATGTAAATGTGGAAGGCTACTGTATAATGACGTAAAGTGTAAAAAAGAATTAAGTAGTGAAATGTTAGCAAATGTTTATCCAACAAAATATTGCTATTATAACCGATTAAGAATTGACATCCAGTATGTGGATCATCCCCCACCCCACCACACCTCACTCATTCCGATGTGAATATGTATTAGTGTCAGTATAATTACCGGATCATAATATTATGCCCGGAAAAAAAAATCCCCTCCTTTCTGACCAGGCGCGTACGCAGGATGATTTTTTCAAGGGGGGGGGGGGGGGGTCTCGAAATTTGAAAATTTGACATTTTTCACCGTTAAGGGGTAAGGTCAGCTTTTTAGGTCAGCCATGGGAATTTTTTTTTTTTTTTTTTTTTTTTTAATGTAAAAAAAAAAAAAAATCAAAATCAAAAGGGGGGGGGGGGGGTTACACACAAATTTAGATCATGAGCCAAGATCTTCATTTATATTTTCCCTCTTCCCTATCGGTAAACAAGTGACCTCAGGTCAATATCATCTAGAAAGAATTATAATTTTCTTTATCCTTAATGCCACAGTCCCGATTAGATCAATCAAAAACATATTCATCACCTCTGTCATTATCTATCAGTTATGAATAGATACCATTATATAGGTCTCAAAAGAATCCAGGAACTATTGAAATTGGTACTTATTTCAAGTGTCAAGATGTGTATATCATCAACAAAATAAGTGTTATTGTGGTAAGAGTTTTTCATTGAGCCAACGATATAAATATAATTGTTAATGAATTGTTGATTCTCGAATATAGCTTTTTTTGGTTGTTATTAGTATTCATTCAACATAATGTTGCTATCATAACAGATTGAGACTCTTTACATCTACTCTGATGATCTGATGAGTAATGTTGTTAAGTACATACATCAAAGCTCAAAGTTCACAGCCCATTAAATATGCAAACATTGCTCAATTAAGGAAATTGTACCGGGTGAGAGGATGCTACGCTTTGCGTTGATTTCTTCTCTTTTGTTTTGTATGACTTTAGATCATGAGCCAAGTCCTTCATTCATATTTACCCACTACTCCCTCAGCAACAGATCAATGTGATCTAGAAAATATTATCACTTTCTTTATCAGTAATGCCCACAGTCCCGATTGGATCAATCAAAAGCATTTTTGTTACCTCTGTCGTTACCTATCATTAATGAATAAACACCATTATATCGGTCTCAAAAGAATCGAGGAACTATTGAAATGAGTTTTAATTTCAGGTGTCAAGACTTGTACATCATAAACATAATAAATGTGATTGTAATGAAAGTTTTTCATTGTGGCAACGATATTATTACTATTTAAAACAAGTTGTTGATTCTTGAATTTATTTATTTGGTTGTTATTAGTATTCATTCAACATAATGTGGCTATCATGACAGATTGAGACTCTTTACATCGACTCTGATGATCTCGGTGAACGTCCCTCGGCATCACGTGATCTCGCTCAGTTCATCTGTAAGATGACTCATCTGAAGGACCTGACACTCCGCGGTCGGTATCACGATGACTTCTATTCAACATCGTCATCGCAGGCATCATCTGCAAAGGTGTTCATTTGATCGTATATTTAAGGAATGTTAGCAAATCACTACATTTTTTGGATATACTAGAGGTGTACTCTCTCCTTAATAGTCAAACGCAAGTGTACAAGTTTACACTCCCTATTGGTACACCGTTAAGAGCAGGTACAAAAAGTTGATCGTTTCAGGAAGTGGATGCGAAAAGTGAATTTCTGTCATAATACAAAATCAGAGGAAAGATTTTAAGATCAATAGTGAATATATAAACCATATTTTAAATTTCATATGACTATTCGGGGTGCTATGGAATTGCTGATATTTTAAATTTCATATGACTATTCGGGGTGCTATGGAATTGCTGATATATCTTAAACATAATAAATGTAATTATGATGAGAGTTTTTCATTGTGGCAACGATATTATTACAATTTAAAACAAGTTGTTGTTTCTTGAATTTAGTTTATTTGGTGGTTATTAGTATTCATTCAACATAATGTTGTTATCATAACAGATTGAGACTCTTAAGATTAACTCTGATGATCTCGGTGAACGTCCCTCGGCATCACGTGATCTCGTTCAGTTCATCTGTAAGATGACTCATCTGAAGAAGCTGTCACTCGACGGTCGGTATCACGATGACTTCTATTCAACATCGTCATCGCAGGCGCCATCTGCAAAGGTATTCATTTGATCGTATATTTAAGGAATCTTAGCAAATCAACAGATTTTTTGGATATACTAGAGGTGTACTCTCTCCTTAATAGTCAAACGCAAGTGTACAAGTTTACTCTCCCCATTGGTACACCGTTAAGAGCAGGTACAAAAAGTTGATCGTTTCAGGAAGTGGATGCGAAAAGTGAATTTCTGTCATAATACAAAATCAGAGGAAAGATTTTAAGATCAATAGTGAATATATAAACCATATTTTAAATTTCATATGACTATTCGGGGTGCTATGGAATTGCTGATATATCTTAAACATAATAAATGTAATTATGATGAGAGTTTTTCATTGTGGCAACGATATTATTACAATTTAAAACAAGTTGTTGTTTCTTGAATTTAGTTTATTTGGTGGTTATTAGTATTCATTCAACATAATGTTGTTATCATAACAGATTGAGACTCTTAAGATTAACTCTGATGATCTCGGTGAACGTCCCTCGGCATCACGTGATCTCGTTCAGTTCATCTGTAAGATGACTCATCTGAAGAAGCTGTCACTCGACGGTCGGTATCACGATGACTTCTATTCAACATCGTCATCGCAGGCGCCATCTGCAAAGGTATTCATTTGATCGTATATTTAAGGAATCTTAGCAAATCAACAGATTTTTTGGATATACTAGAGGTGTACTCTCTCCTTAATAGTCAAACGCAAGTGTACAAGTTTACTCTCCCCATTGGTACACCGTTAAGAGCAGGTACAAAAAGTTGATCGTTTCAGGAAGTGGATGCGAAAAGTGAATTTCTGTCATAATACAAAATCAGAGGAAAGATTTTAAGATCAATAGTGAATATATAAACCATATTTTAAATTTCATATGACTATTCGGGGTGCTATGGAATTGCTGATATATCTTAAACATAATAAATGTAATTATGATGAGAGTTTTTCATTGTGGCAACGATATTATTACAATATAAAACAAGTTGTTGTTTCTTGAATTTAGTTTATTTGGTTGTTATTAGTATTCATTCAACATAATGTTGTTATCATAACAGATTGAGACTCTTAAGATTAACTCTGATGATCTCTGTGAACGTCCCTCGGCATCACGTGATCTCGCTCAGTTCATCTGTAAGATGACTCATCTGAAGAAGCTGTCACTCGACGGTCGGTATCACGATGACTTCTATTCAACATCGTCATCGCAGGCATCATCTGCAAAGGTATTCATTTGATCGTATATTTAAGGAATCTTAGCAAAACACAACATTTGTTGGATATACTAGACGGGTAATTTTTCCTTTATAGTCAAATGCAAGTGTACAAGTTTACTCTCCCTATTGGCTATTGGTATTGTAAATCGAGGGGGGATGTATTGTATTGTATTATTGTATTATTTATTCGGCACTTTCAAGAAATATAACAATTTAACAATATAAACATGGTAAATACAAAATTGGAATGACAAAAAATGTGCAAATACAAATTTTTGTAGCAATATTCAGAGTGCAAAAGATGGCGGCCAGGGAAGAAGAGAGCAAACTTAATTACTGTAACCGTGAAGGTCCCTCCGCCCAACCAACTGATGCACTCAGAAGACTGGTAAAAATATAGCATAAGGACAAATAAGACAGTAACAAATCAAGGATAAACAATAAAAATATAAAGAAAGGCGAGGCACGAGCATATGTAACGCCAACATAGAAATTATAGATAACATATTACAAATTTGCAATTTCAATAACATATTACAAATGTACAATTTCAATAACATAATCGCATTGACTCTCCATAGAAATATAATGTAACTAGCATGTTTAATATTTATACTGGGGTTTTTTTTACCTGATTTAATGCTATCAAAGTATTACATGTATATTAAATATCTTTAAAATAAAATGAAACTATTATCCGGCCTTATGACACATATCTGATTGATCACATATTATATAAATGAAATTGAAATTGAGATTATTGAATTAGAAATTGAGGTCCAACTGAGTGCAGAAGACTGTTAAAAAACATAGCATACGGACAATAAAGAGAGTAACAAATCAAGGATAAACAATAACATAAAAAAAGAAATGAGAGGAAAGAGCAAATGTAAGCCAATATAAAAATTAAGTACACATTATATACATGTATTACATTGCACTGGCTTACGGATGGGGGTAGGGTGCCCCCCCCCCCCCCCAATGAAATGCAAACGTGGTTTATTTCTAATTCGATACCGGTGATGTACAAATGTTGCTGAAAAAACATAATTTTCCGAGATTTTTCCTCACTTTTTCGTAATTTATACTTTTGTATGCGTTTTTTTGAGATGACAAATTCCTAAAATTACCGTCAGGCGAGAAATATGCTTATTTAAAGGCTTAAATGTCAGGGCCCGCGGAACGGCGGGGCTCGGGAGCTTCGAGCTTCCCCTCCCACTTTTTTGAAACATTTTATTAAAGAGAAATAGAAAGAAAGTATAGTGACCTGCCAGTGTCTAAATATAATGAGGTATCAAAATATGCTAATCTGACCCTGTTTAAATCCGAAAAAACCCTGAGCTTCCGAGGGCTCTGCTCCCCGGATTCCACTTAGGGCCCTAAGGCGGGCCCCTAGATGCTCATCTGATGGTAATTTAATTCCTAAGACCCCTTAGTTTCAGGGGGCTCCGCCCCCTGGAACCCACGCCAATTAATATCATGCCAATGTCACAAATAAGGTATCAAAATATGCTCATCTGAAAACCAGGGGGGTTAGGGGGTTTAACCCCCCCCCCCCCTAGGCTGCCAAGTCAAAATGTGGTGTGCATAGACAAACGCCATATTGTGAGAAGATATTCAACTCATCTGGTAACTTAACCAAACAGATGATAACTCTGAATACAACTGTGTATTAAACTGTGATTTAAAAAGACGTTATCATGCACTGCTTTTCATGGTCTCAATTGTTTTAGTAGATGCCAGGAAAACATCACTTACGGGAGTAAAAAAGAGCACCAAAAAAAAAAAAAAAAAAATCGCCTCGCCGCTACGTGGCTCTAGTAAGATGCTCTGCATCGTCTTTGGGTCAACCCCCCCCCCCCCTTAGCAAAAAGCTAGATCCGCTTGATGCGAAAAGTAAACATTTTCTGTCCTTACACAAAAACGGACAAACGTAATATTAAAGATTAATAGTAAAAACAATATTTTTCATAACTATACTTCATCCAATTATATTGACAAATGGCAATAGACGACTTCCATGTTGAACAAGAATTGATCACTTCCATCAGTTCTTTCAAAACTATATCTAGGAGAGACTGTGGAATGTGAACATTAGGCAACTCATATCATCAATTCAGCCAGGTTATTATTATTCTGCTTTTCACTAAATTAATCAGGTACTAGTTTGCACGACAGATTGAGACACTTTTCATTCGAGATTTGTATCTCAGAGGATAATGATAATGATAACAATTAAAATAATAATAATAATAATTGTATAGTAATAATAATAATAATTGAATTTAAATAGCTCCTTTTCCAGAGTTTACAAGACGGTGTGTGCCAGCAAGGATATCCGTTGGCATCACATGATCACTTTACGGGATGAATAATGGCGGATCGAGAGTTGGGGCAAACCCCTATCTGACATATTTATACAAAATAAGAATGGGTCCGTAATTATGCAAGACATCCCCCCTCCCTACCCACAACGGCACTTAAATGTCATAAGCCTGGCTTTTTCTCTCCATCTCACTATGTTATATTTAGAGAAGCTAAATACAAAACTCCATAGCGCTTACAAAGAAATAAACTCAAGGTAAATAGACTGATTAAATTACGAAGGAAAGACTTTTTTTTTCCTCTTCAGAGGTAATTATTCGGTTATAAAATACACTTAACAACAAAATAATTGAAACAGAAAAATACATTCACTTTACACCTCATCTTTTGAGATCTTTACAATCAGATAAAATCAGGGGCTATAATGTTAAAGGGCATTTGATAAAACATCTGAGATGTTACCCAAGCACAGTTCATTTTTAAAAACATGCCATATTGCAAGACTGTTGTAAGTTTTCCCTTGGAAATAGTTTAACATGTACATTTTATATATTGCCTATTGTGCATATGTAATAATTACATTTATATCTTAGTGTTGGAACAATTAGAATCTGCACCAACAATCAGGTATTTTGGTTTATTATCAGTGTTTCCTTGAAGTTGTAACGAATGAATGCAACAACACGTTTCCAGAAGAATATTGGGGGATTCTAAAAGAACATGAACAAATGATTCAGTTGTTTTGCAAAAAGCACATAAGTTCTCATTTACAATTTTCCATTTACATAAATTATATCTGAACGGTAAAATTCGATGAAGTGTTTTAAAATTTACTTGCTTTACTTTATTGTTTTTATTGTTTTGAACTTAAATTTCAGTATCTCTGTCCAGTAAAAATCAATTGGAAGGTTAAATATTTCTTCCTTGTGTGTTAATACAGCTAGATTAATTTTCCTGCGCTCACTCATTAAACTATAGAAATGTATCGATTTCATTGTTGACAATCTAATGACATCACATGTTTTAATTTCGTAGAAATCATTGTCATAATGTTGTATAGTACCTCTATTGTCATCATCATGCTGGTTGACTTCATGAATTCGTTTTATCCAAACTTTAGGGATCGCCTTTTTGAGCTTCGTATACATAAAGTCAACCAATAAAGAATTCGAACCAAGCACATTACAAATATGATCTCGTGTCTTAAAATGTCGATTTTCTGCAATTTTAACAACCAGTACAATACCATTTGTAAACCGACCATTCTTTAAAAAATAAGGTTCTACTATCAAATATTATGTCACTGTTGTACCATAACACCTCATTTCTAACATTTGCGACATGCAAAAAGTCAATATATTTAAGTTCACTCCAGCATAAGAGACAATTAACATAAAACTCAGGTAGATTGTGTTTTTAACATAAAATCATCATATCTTTGCGAGAACAATTCGATTTTAAAACCAATGACAATGGACATATATTTTCAATCCAGAATTTTCAATCCAGAATTTAAACATAAATTTCCATTGTGTATCCTGGTTATTTTCAAAAAACTTCGATAACCATGTTAAATGTAGGGATTGGAACTTGGAATGCAAGTCTATCATACCTAGACCTGCAGTTTCATTGTATTTATCAAGACTGATCTCTTTATCTTGTCTCTTTTTTAATTCCAAAGGAAATTATAAATCAATTTGTTCAAGTTAACAATTAGTTTGTGAGGAATGGGTAATACTGAAGCAACATAGACAAATTGAGATATTATAAATGATTTAATTATAACAACTTTACCATAAATGGTTAAATTTCTCATCTTCCAGAAATTTAGAATCGATTTAACCTTTTCAAGTTTCACATACCAGCTCAGTCGATCACATTCGTTTTTGTTTCTATTTAAATATATACCTAAATACTTGACTGGATTATCATTCCATCTTAAATCTTGTATAAACTCTATCGAAGGAAAGACGTACTTTTGGTTGCTGGTCAGATAATCGAAGCCCCTCTGAAGTGTTGGGGGCCCAAATATTTGATGGAAAGATTTCACCTAAAGTGTGTCATGATGTAAAAGAGGATTGCATCAATATTGATGAAAGAATACAACATTTTTTTGTGGGGGGGGGGGGATCTTTGCAGAAATGTGTCTTAAATGACGTCCTATAATCTAAGTGAAAGTTTGCCATCACATTTGTGGCGAATTTGTGGCTCCCAACACTTTCAATTCAATTCAAATCATTTATTTCACAATTCCAACATCAATTAAACACTGTGTAAAAAAAAAAAAAAGAGTCAATGGGCAATACAAAACATTGTAAAACTACGACATTTTAATCAAACGATTAAGAAGATAAAAAAAACAGAGACAAGTATTATACATAATTCAGTATGAAGAGGGACTTTAAAAGAGTACGAGGGCATCTGAGAAATATAATGACCCCCTCCCCCCTTTTTCGTTGTTGTTGATTGTCACCAATCGGATCTGCCACTGCATTACCAAGCCCTACAAATAATCATCTTTATTTGTTAGCTTTATCTGTTTTGTTGACATTCATTACAATTTTCAATCGTTTAGTCATTTACGGATGTTAACGTAGTGGAACATTCAACTAAAGCGAAATGTTTTCCAAAGGGATTCAAATAAAAAAAAAAACATAACAAAAAACAAATGTGACACTTGAAAAAGGAAAGGAATAACATGTATCTATATCATTGTTGAAAGAAAAGGCAGTACAAATTGCGTTAATATATATAACTATATTCTTATTCTCAGGTGTTATAATGCATTTGGGTGTTTAAATGAATTGTTATTTCATACAAATCATGTAAAACATGCATCATCATTTCGACATGACCATAATGGCAAGGAGCAAAAAAAAGGTTTTATACCCATACAATGTCTTGTTTCGCCTATATTTTTCTTCAATGGGGGACACGGTTACTTCGCCCGCCTTTCTCACGATATGCCTATGCATTATAACACCTACAAATAAGAATCTGTTGGGACGAAACATTACTTCAAACGCTCAATTATATGGTGGTATATTTGTACTTGTAGACATGTTTCATATTAAATATCTGTTAATCCTGCAGTAAAATTTGACATCGGACATTCTTAAACGGCCCACTGTGCATCACACTTCAAGTAATGTGATTAATTAACGCTATATACAGCGATAAAGGTTTAAATGTTCTAATCGCGATATACATTTTTAATTTTTAATTTAAAAAAAAAATCCTTTTCAATATTACTATTTCAAATTCTGATACATTTGTTCTAGTTACATTTTATTTGATTATTGTATATACGATGTACGGAATACTTGCATTTGACTGATTTGAAATTATTTAGTAAATGTTTATCCTAACGTATGGCTGAATTAGGCTGGTTCCCGTTTCATTGAATCTATAAACTGTACTTGCATTTAACATACCTCTATTAGGAAATAATGAATGATATACATGTACAATTGTATTGCATGAAAGCCAAAAAGATTTGTTTTGAAGACTTTGACTATCATGCAACTTATACTTGCCTTTGCAAAAGATTTCTCGCATTTGCTCGGCCTATGTCTTTTACAAATCCTTGTTTATATTCTACAATACCCATGAGGCTAGCATAATCCATTTTCACAATTTGTGTTGCTTTTTTCATGAAACATTCAATATTTACCAACAATCGAACCTACTACATGTGCTAGTGCACTTTGATTTCCCTTTTTGTATGTACATGATCACGTCCAGAGTTGTAACACGAGCCCCACCCTGACTGAGCTTACAGTGGATGATGACACACTAGAAGGATGGCAGGATTGTGGTTCGATGTTTGACGGTGTGAAGAGGGTCACTATACAGGTTCGGAGCACGATCAACTGTGACGTCATCCAGAGGATCCATCTACCAGGAGCAACAGAACTCACCATTCAAACAGATGAGTATGATCGTCGACCGGCTGGTTTCCACGAGGAGCCCACTTCAATACCCAATGCCCTCCTGCATATCTCCCCTCAGCTTGTCAATGTGACATTCAGGGATCTTGGCATTGGCAACAGTAAGATGGAACTGATCTTACAAGCTTTCAGATCATCTCACAACCTCAAACATCTGAAGATTATCAGGTGAGACAATATGTCATTTGTTAAAAGAGCACTTTGATATGTTTCATTTCTTTTACCCCCCCCCCTCTCTCTCTCTCTCTCTCTCTCTCTCGTTCTCTCTCTCCCTCTCTCTTTCTGTCTCTCTCTCTCGTTCTCTCTCCAATCCTTTTTCCTATCCATAATACACTCAGTCCCCCCCTCCGAAAAAAGTGTACACTGTTTATATTAAGAATTTTCATATTAAATGATTAAATAGTACTTATCTTTCATATCTCAAAATAAACATAAATTATTCCCTTTTCAGATGATTTGCAATTGGTTTCATACCATTCGCCCATGAGTGAGAATAGTCGTTTAACAATAGTCTATCACGAGAGAAATCGTAAATTGGGGCATTTGGTCTTTTAAATTGTTGATGAGCATTTCCATCTTGTAGAATCAAATTAAAACAATACGAAAAACCACGAGGAGCACGAAAGGAGAAATTCTGTATTGCGTCTATTTTGATACTGGTAGATTCATAAGATGCGGGTCAGATGAGGCCGTGGATGATGTCATAATTGCTTGCAATAAAGATCAGGTCATGGAGGTGGAGGTGGAGCATGGCAAACCGCGTCGGTAAGTCCTTCAAACTCTTACTTCCAGGCTTGCAATGCTCTTTAAGGTTCTACATGTCCCATTTGTAGGTCAAACAAATGAAAAGGTTGAATTTCAACAGCATTTAAAAAACAATACTTATTAAAGACTTCCCTCAAAAAGAAAAGGTTTGAAAATGGATTTTGGTGGTAAAATAACGACTATTGTCGAATCAACATAAGTGATTGTAATCACCTAAGTATTAGTCTAATTTTCAGAACCTGGTTGTAGAAGTATTGTTTCACATTAACAAAATGCTGTAATAGACATACAGAAATAAGTGTTAGTTACTATGTTTAATTTGTTATCTCTGTATTTATCAAGAATGAAAGGAACTGACATTATGTACCACTCATAGTCTCACATCAATTGGTGCAAAATGTATCAAAGAGTTGACAAATGGCGTGCATGTAAATTAATATTCCTTTGGAAATGTGTAATCATGGATGTCCAAGGGTGCCTATTGCATAATAGGCTTAGGTTACTGGATTAGCGAAGTGATAAACTAAAGTTATTTATACTATTTTTTATATTACATGTTGGCTTATTTCTTTACATTATTCGCGCATGTTTGTATCAACACGTTTTCTACGTATTCATTAACTGATTAACAGATTGTGCCCGTTTTCATGTTGTAAAAGAAAATAAGTTCAATTTAATTCAAATTAAATTAGTAAAGATGGTTCTGTTTGACGTAAAGCTGGGTGATATTCAATCTCTCTTCTTTGCCCTCCGTTTACTGCTCTATGTGATTATGTTGTAATGTTGCGCTGTTTGTATGTTGATGCACACATTTACACTTCTCTCTGTTTCTCTCTCTCTCTCTCTCTCTCTCTCTCCCTCTCTCTCTCTCTCTCCCCTCTTTCTCTCTCTCTCGCTCTCTCTCTCTCTATCCCCATCACTATAGTCTTTTATTTGATTAATCATAGAGATGGCACCACACTCGATCTGACGAATCAGACGGAGCAGACAATCTTTGCACGCGAACAGGAAATATCGGCTGAAATGAAAAGTGCCTCAAACACATCATCTTCCTTTTTCTTTGGCAATAATTGTCATGCAATCGATTTCAGTATTCATCCACTGAATCACGTTGACATTCATATGATTTAGACGGATGAGTAATATATGCTTTACATCGGTATTGCAGCTCTTGTTCATTTATTTAAGAAATTGCGATTTGGACTTCCCTTCAAAATGTCACTTTCAGTGTTCATTCATTTATTATACTTTTAAAGGGTGTTACGTGGATTTACATGTTGAAAATCTCAAAGCTTGTAAAATGGGCCGAAATATTTTAAAATAAGTATGATGTATGAAGTATGATGGAGAAATATTCATTTTTAGAAAAAATAATAAGTAATAATTCTTTTCGAATTTGAATTGTTCAACTGGCAGTGCTTTACTCACCACATCTGCTTTGTACAGAATGTACACGATGTGGAATTTGCCTAGAGTATGACTGCGCCAGCGACTGTATAGAGTATATATTGCAAACAGTGTAAACCTCTCTTCGAATTAATAGTGTTATAGTCTGAATCAGCTAGCTCGGTTAAAGCAAGGAAATGAAGCAATCTAAACGCAACTTCGTGTGCAACAGGCATTGTCAAAATGATGTCAGTACCATATTAGAATCAATTGTCTTTCATGATTTATTTATTACGTTTTATGTAAAAATCAGTTAGGTCTCCTCAGAACCAAAAGGGATGCTATAAATGAGAGACTATAAACACGGCAAACATGAGCAAACGAAATTAATTTGTTTAAAATATTGTGAAATGTATAAATACAGAATATAACAGTAATGGAAAATAAAAAAATAAAATGAATATATAAAAAGAACAAAATGTATACACGAACGAACCATATAAACAACCAACACAAATTCAAAACAAACATAATGACCGTTACCTTTTTACCCAAGTAATCATAATTTATTACTACCCCATCTATCTAACACACAGTACTGGACAAGGGCATGCAATTTGCTAACTTGCCTGCCTGTTGTCTTTGTGCATATGATAATTTAAACCAAAAATATAGATTGATTTTCTCCAAATCGAATGTAAACTTAGAAACGATTTTATCATTGATATGTTTTTAATTTCAGCACCATGCCTAATGTGATTTCCTACAAGTGAAAGGGTTTTAGGGTAAACCTTTTGAAGTTGTATCCACAGATAGGAAATGAAGGAATGTATCTAGTCATATATTAAGGCCTATATCGACCTTCCAAAAGGGCCGAATGAAGACCACTTTTAATTCACAAATAAAATACTGTATAGTAGTTTCATCCAATATCTCTTGTGTATGAACTGTTGCATGTATCGCATAAATGGTTTGTTATGATTTATGATTTGTATTTTGAAAGGGAAAACAATCTTGTCTGATATGTTTGATTTGGTAATTTTGTCTGTTGATAATGTGTAAATAACATAGCCAAATGATAATGATGTGCCCATAAACAAGAGTGTATTTGCAACGCAAGTTATTAATTACTGACTATCTATAAATTGAGGCTGTATAAATGCATGGGAATTTTAAATATCCAATCAGCTGTTTATCTACAAGTTGAAGTATTAATTGTAAACTTCACATTACATTCAATGCAAGAAAATCATTAAGATTAATTCATGTAGCATAAAGATTGATATTTTTAATACATTTCTGTATTTATCATGTTTATTGTATAGCGCACTGATACATTACCGCATATTGTGAAATATTCCAAACGCACAATTTATCACTAGTAATAGTAGTAGTAGTTGATTTTCTTCTTATTGTTGTGGTCTTTTTGACGACGTCGTTGTAGTGGCGGTATTAATAAAGGTATTTGTATTAATGATATATCAAATTATCAATATCAATTATTCATTTTGGTATTAGTGAAATATTGATAAAACGCCAAATATTGTTTACTGAAACTGAGTATTTGTATATATTGCTTAGATTATAAAGAATGTCGTTCGTCATTAATTTACAATGTAGATCTATTTCGTTGCACACATGACTAACTATATATATAGTAGAGACAATTATCTTGGATTTAAACTTGATGAATTACATTCAGCCTCATTTATGTATTGTAATATAAAGTGACAAGAATGTTTACATGACAATTAGGACGTGGTTATAATGTAGGCTCTATTTACTAAATGTAAATAATGTAATGTGCCTTTAATTTGTCTACTTTTATCTATGTACTATCTTTTCGTGTATTGCGTATATGTTCCAATTTATCTGTAGTTTGGTGTATTCTAATGAGCATGATTATATTTGTTATTGTAATTAGTTGTCAGAATACAATTATTCTGCATTACAATTTACAGCGCAAAGTTACTTAACCGACAGTATAATGCGCTGTATAAATATTTACTTATTGTTATGTTGTTTAATGAAACCCTTACTAATCCGAGCACTCTATTATTTTTAACTTTGAAGTAGTCAGAATTTTGTCCACATTATTGAAATGAAAATTCATTCTACAACTATTTGATTTTTACTCCAGTCTCTAATTCAGATGTATAGGTCTACAACCCTCCCTTCTATTTCTGTCTCATTTTCTCCCGCCTCATTGTCGAGTTTTATCAATCAGTTTTTAAATGAACTAGCGCAATTAACGTTCTTGAATGGAATATACGAATAGCAACCAATTTGAAAAACCATCATACCCTGTCTACATATATCATATTTTAGAAAGCACTTTTCATGAATGGTGCGCAACACATACTATGTCAGTTTCCTTTCATTCTAATTTTCCCGGTTCGGTTTCGTATTGTATTATCTTGTTCTTAATTGTCTTCTGTTGCGCTTTCATTTCAATATACGAATGTGTTAAATTTAATACTTGATAGTGGGAATTCATAATCTTGTTTAATACCGTTATCATTTGATTACAAATGACCAATCTCCAAACTCTAGACAATAGAAGGCGAGAACTTTGCAAAAGATTTGCTAAATCACTAATAAATTCACCTCAGTTCAGGGACTGGTTGCCACGCCCACGCCAGAATAGATATTCTCAATCTCTGAGAAGGGTTGCTCCTTATCCTGCAATCAGATGCAGAACTGATAGGTACAAAAGAAGCCCAATTACAGACACAAACACACACGCACACGCACAGAAACGCACACAAACGCACACACACACGCTCAATCACACACACACATACTCACACACAAACGCAACCACGCACACACACAACACACACGGTAACGATTGTTTCATAATTTCCCCTTTTCTGATTAAGCATTCATTTTTACAAGATCGCTGAATGTTTAAGTGGCATTTCCCACTACCATCATCATATCATCATCATTGTCATCATCTTAATCTTTATCATTATCATCATCATCATCATCAACATGAAGTGCACATGAATCCAATGTGCTATCTCAATACGTAGGTACATTATCAATCGTTGGCTATGTCTTTTGTTGGTGTGTGGATGTGCGTGTGTTTGTGTGCGTGTGTGTCTGTGTCTGTCTGACTGCCTTTGTTCAATGCACTGTTTTATTCATCACCCAGTAACTTGGCGCAAGTGAGATCTGGCAGTCTTGTAAAGATTGTCTGATGTTCAGTCATGCATGCAGAGATTCAAATGAAAATGGTACCTAAATATACTGGGAGGATAACTCTATCAAGAAATATCATGAAACCCATGATTAAATATTCATACTTCAAACAATACAACTTTTAAAAAGTGGGACCTTTTTTCTGACTTACTCTGTATATAAAAGTAGAAATATGATGTAATTATCAATGTGACAATGTAAAATGGATGAAGGATTCGATTTCTAGCATTCGTTTTTGCATTCGATTTGCATATAATAATATTTCTTTCATAATATTTACCAAGTACATGCATTGCTAATGAGATAACTGTATGAGTGTTCTCAAGAATGCATTGACTCATATTGTAAGATATATTATTTTTTGAGTTTTAATTATACTTCTTATTTTCCATTGATTTTCGGTGTAAATGATTTTTGATATTTTAAACTGTTATCATACTCGAATATGATACTGTGATAGTAATTATATTATGTTCGTTTCCATATATGCTGGGAGAGGTCATGAATGCAACTACCCTATATTTCTTTTAAAGGCTTTTAAGTCTCAAGGGTTGCTTGCATCTATCCTGGGCAATGTTTTTCACAATCATAGTAAAGAATATGTGTTGTGCCAAGATTTGGTTACATAATTATTATGATGACATATTATGACAGAATGGGCACTTGCCATGTTTATGAACAGTACAATAAAATCTGACGATTATTAAGGTTATCATAGTCTTGTTCTTTTATTTTCAAAGAGTATTTGTTTTTTATATATTTTTATATGTATGTAAATGTAAATGGAAAGGGAAATTCCGAATGCTGAATTTATCAAAATAGGATTGAACAAATGTAGTACTTAATAGTAGAAAGAAATTGCAGATGAGAAAGGTGATGATGATGATGCTGATGATGATGATGATTAATATTATTATTATTATTACAATAATTATCTATTCAGCATAAACAAAATCAAGAAAAACGTGAATAACGGAGCCAACCAAAAGAGTCACATGCATGGATGCCGAGAAACGAAAACGATTAATAATAGCTATAACCTGTCGTCTGTTATAGATTCAACGGACAATAATGTGTAAGTATAATTAAAAACATTGGTGTTAACCTTAAACTTAGAAAAGAAAGGAGTGAGACAACACTATCATTATGTTCATACAAAGGCCTGTATTGCTCTAGATAACATATAAGAAGTGAATACATGTACATGTTGCTCAAGCAGGACATTGAACATAAACATGGCTATGAAGGGGGCGCTGTGCAAGTGGGAACAAATTAAACATATTGAGAATGGCCACATTTTCTATGGGACTGACCTGGATTAAAAGAAAATCGCATTGTATGATATAAGGTCTTTTATAATGCATTCCAATTTTCAACATTTGGGGTTGACTGATAATATGGAGCTGACTTGGAGAAAATAAAAATAATAATAAAATAATGGGTTTGTTTTTATTCAGTAACACTTAAAAATAACATAAAGGGAAATTGATTTGCAAGGATCCGAATAATATATCGTAGGGATCATAAATTGCAAAATATGAAAAACATAAATACATGTCATTCTCTTGCATAGCCAATTAGTATCGGGTCTTCGGATTTAACTTACATTGATGCATAGGACTTGAAGTTTTGAGAGCCAGGTACTAAGAGATGAAGACACAACACCAGTCTTCAGATCAATGGGAGAGTATCACAACAACGGAAAGATGTGTGGATGGCAGAGCTATGGAGCCTTTGGGTGCGAGATTTTACATTTAGATATTTGAATTAAACGATGTCAGAATATCATTGTTTAATATGAATAGCAGACCGAGATGCTTCGCAATCCATGAGGCGTTCAAGACTAGAACAAAACTAATGATAATAATATTGTCAATTCAATTCAGTTCAATTTATTGTTTCATAAAAAATCACATACAATATAAAACATTGAGAATTGTACTGGATCATTAGCACCCGATAAAGCCGATGGCTTGAGAAAAGTGGGTGGACCCATAACATAAATGACAAATGTGGAAAATACAAAACATTAAAATTCACAATAAAACAAAATGCAAGACGTATACAGGACATTACAAACTAAAACACAATAATAATACAGAACGACATAATTTATATGGTAATTGTAGCCTAGAAGAAATAAAGTGTACCCGTTTAAGTTTGGGAGGCGTACATAATATTCCTCATTTTAAGTTGTGGAAGAAGAAAACACAGAAAAGGAAATTTGATAGCAAGAAAAAAGTTGAAATCAGTTATGATATAGCGATATTCCTACTCTATATACGAATGTCATAATATATATTATATATATATTTTCTTCATATTCATCTATACATCTACTGCGTATTAAAATTTATAACGAAAACACCCCTTTTCCAATACAAGAAGGGAAAAAGGAGGAGTTCATTTGTTTACAAAAGGCTCGAGAAGTTGTGCAAATAACATCACTCACCGTGACCGACTCTTCAAGAGGAGTAGCTCCATATCAATAGATATGTTAATGGATTCCTAATTTCGATATTCTTTGTCCGCATTTTCTCGGTTTTCCCCCGAGTTCCCCGTTTCTCTTTCTTTTTTCTGTTCCCCAGCTCACTTCAGGCCTATTTCCCATCATAATGTATATGCATTATCCCATACAGAGAGAGAGAGAGAGAGAGGAAGAGAGAGAGAGAGAGAGAGAGAGAGAAAGAGACGAATACTGCAACAATTAACCAATTTAGGCCATCTAATGTATTTCAGTTCATGGGAAATGAACAGCAGAACCACTATCAATTATTTCACTTTAAAGTTCATTGCCATCTACATATGGACGAAATCTTTCATATGATATATAATTATGTTGTTATGCCTTGTAAACCTTTGGCAAGTCCTTTAGTTATTTTGTAATATATGCACGCATGATATCAGTGAATAGGTGATTAACGTGATTGTTGATGAACTGCAAAAGGTACGGTCAGCAAAGTTTCGCTATTTTGATTAAGGCAAATATTGTCAAAAGTTGTTCGGTAGCAATGATTAGGTTGCACTTATTAACAGTCCGTCTGAATCGGTTGGAGTAAGTAAGATTTAGGTAGCTGTTTACACTGAATTCACATCTCCATTAAACAATAATATACTTTTGATCTGCTAGTCAGTAGGCCTATAGCTCTTTATCCATCAGCAAATCGAAGAGAACCATATGAGAAACCTATAGCATGATAAGCTTATACTAACAGCTATACGATGCGGCGGGGACACGGTGTGGTGGTTACAGCTATCCCCTCCCCGCCCTAAAATTTGAAATATGCCTATCAGCTTATATTCAGGCAGCGAGATCAATGCGCGAGTTTGCAAGTCTGTATCTTATCACAGATGATTAAATAAAAGTCTTACCACATCAAGATGTTTTTCTCGGCTCGACAGCAATATTTCATAACCCGGAACATTCGATATTCAGGCAAAAGGTGTTAGCCCCCTTGAAAAACATGTGCCTGTAAACCTGTATGATTCTAGGAAAGTCTAAATAATATTATTCCGTAAGTTTCCCATTTCACAGGCACAAACCCTTGTTGTTGTACGTAACACTGACTGCAAAATGAGACTACAATATGTACTGTATTTAAGCTGTTGTTGTACGTAACACTGACTGCAAAATGAGACTACAATATGTACTGTATTTAAGCTGCTGTGTTATACAGCCAGAGACCGATACATCTAGGCTCTGCTCACGGGCTTTAGGATTGCGGCAGAGTGTCAAATTAGAGTATGTGCTAGCAGACTATAAATTATGCTACAGACCTCACCACAGTTGAAGTTGGCAGTCGAGGTCCATGATAGGACCAACAAATATTGGCATTTACCTCATTATTCTTCACTCATGATAATTGGGGCGGCAAATTACCAATAACTGGGATCAGATTCCCAAATCCCGGCGTTGCCCCTCCCCCCCCCCCTTTTTGCTTTTTCTCACTCCCCCTCCCCCTCTCTCTCTCTCTTTCTCTCTCTCCTTCTATATTGCTCTCTTTCTCTGTCGCTGTTAAGCTCCCCAATCTACAGTACTCTCCCAGATCGCTAGCTCGGGCCAAATTATATATGATTTGCATCACAATGGTTTTTTTCAACTGACTAAGCAATAAATATGTATTGAAATATATGCTGAATGGCCATGACGATGACTTTGCAAATAATTTCATGTGAAAAGTTTCGTTTTGGGGTGCGTCAAGAGATAATACACACACACACACGCATACACACTCTACACCACGTACCTTTATGTACTGGGGCGAATGTGCATTGCGTGTTTCGACACATAGTGCAAATAGCGGATTTGTCATTATATGAACACCATCCCTCCTGTTTCTGATCGTGCGCAATACAAGTACTTTAACCTCGTTGTGTTTCTTCATCATACGTTCAAGAACTAACCTTTCAAGTAAGGTGTTATCTGTTACTTTGACTGAAATTTAAACAAGATACACGTGAACCTTGGGAGCTGGGATACATTCAGTTAACATGGTCAACACTGCTGATGAAGGGAAAGATTGAAGGCCCCGTTTCACCATGTTTTTTGACATAGCAGATAATTAAGCAAACGGTAAGCTTCCACGTTAAAATTCTCATGAGAATATCAAACATAGCGATGACTCTTTTACAAATAATTCTAAGTGTAAATTATAATTTTCTTTATTTCGGATTTGAAATATATGTTTTCGCTATCAAAGATGCTCAGTAGATTACAGTAGATGATTCGATTTAAAATTTTAAAAAGATAATGAGGTCAATCTATGTATAGCAAAGAAGAAACTAAAGATTCAATAATAATCAAACTTGGTAATGTAAATATTTAGAGAGTTTCTTCAGCAAATGTTTTCGGTTTTATTATTGATGATGACCTCTCTTGGTCAAATCATATTGTTGACATCCGCAACAAATTGTCTAAAAGTATTACTGTCATGTTCAGATTGAAATCTCTCCCTAAAAGTTTTCTCAAAATGATATACTATGCAATTGTGTACCCTTACTTTATGCTGTTATTGTCTGGGGCAATGCTGCTTTAATTCATCAAGATAGATTGTTTAAATTACAAAAAGGTGCAATAAGAATTATTAATCATTCTTCTTTTCTTGCCCATACCAATAAAATATTCTACTTATTAAACATATTGCATTATAGGGATGTATATTTATTACAAGCAGGTGTTTTTTTTAATGTCTTTACAATCTTCTTTCTGATTTCATTTCCAAATTGTTTATACTAAACTTTAATATTCAGTTATAATGCTCAAAATTTTCATTTTCTATTGACTCGTACAGTACTAAACCAAAACACAATAATTTTTCCGAAGGACCGTTTATGTGGAACACTCTACCTCATTACATACATAATTATGCTAGTGTAAATGTATTTATACGTAGGTATAATATATTTCTTTTGGTTGAATTGATCATTTGAATTCTAGACATATTTTATTTGTCTGTATGTTTGTTGTCTTGATTTTTGTATTGTATAATGTTTAGTAACGAATATGTTTTATATTTGTTATTATAAAAAAGGTTCAACCTTTATATAAGGATTATGTTTCCTTTCAGGTTGCAACCTATTCAGTTTATTTTATGTCCTTGTCTAATATGTTCTTTATGTGTATTTTATGATATATAGCTGATTGTTATAATGTAATGTAGTCTTTTTTAACTGAATAAAATAAAATTGAATTGAAATTGAATCGAATAACTGGAAATACATTATAGATTATAAAAGTCCGTTTAAACCTACCTATACGGAATGAATGTGATGTTACTTAAGATACCTTGATTACTATTTGCAGTCAGCAATGTACTATTTATAACGCACACATGCTTATTGGAAGTTACACAGACAGTTATATCCTAACTGTATTGATCCTTGCATGGTCCGCCTGTATAATATGTGCACAGCTAGCAATACATCAGAGGTCCATGCTGTTGTGACCATTATTATTTGTATTACTTATAATAGTAATCATGGCATTACGATGGCATTCCATCGCGAGTGCCTTAATTGCACCCTCCTCAAAACCATACATTCCCCTCACCCCCTGAACCGTTAACGTTACACCATGGAGATCTCCATGGTGACACTACAACCCCAAGCAGCTGTGTGCTACGGCTGCGCGTATAGCTGTGTACGGCGCCACACTGCTCTTTAAGACCACCACACATGGACCAGCGCGCTAGACGCAGATAGCTGTACTTTCCGTTGTGGTCATGTCTTTTAAAACGACAATGACTCTGATTTGTTTGCTTGCCCATGAAAGAGAAAATGTATACTCCGTTTCTCATTTGTATCGGAATAATCAACGGCAACAATTTTTCTTTGTGTTGCATGCACAGACACGCCCACACACATACACACAACACGCGCACAACTATCCAGGTGCTCCTTTGTAACTCTGTCTTACTTTGTCTTTGTCTGACATAATGCATTTGAAAATATTCAGCGTCTGCCATAGCTCCAGAACAATTTTGGATGGCTACTCCGGACTTATATCCCGCACAAGAAACATCTACGACAACCCCCCCCCCCCCCCACCAAATAAAGCTTTTGTTACTGCACCTCTACAAAGAGACGTTTTCCCGGTGGTAGTTGTCTGGAGGGGAATACAGAATATAAAGAGTTGTGCAAATTTACATTAAAGCACCATGCATACAATTGACTTCAAAAGATGAGATATTATATAATCTTAAATGAATACATATTCCATACATGGCATGTTAAGATAAATCCGTACAAAGATTTGACACTATTTCTTATACAAAGTCATGTTGCCCGTCTCATGTACTAACTCTGCATTAATCTTTCTCTCTCTTGAATAACATAGTACCCTGATGCCACCATGCCTGTGTCTCTTGGTGAATGGCGTGTCAGGATTGGCACGTTCACGCGACGTCGGAGGAAAGAATACGACTACCACTACTTTTGGAGGAAACTTCACAACTTAATGAAAAAAGCCAAGAATGCTGAGCCACCCAAAGAAAACAACAACCCTGAGTGTAACATCTCATCTCGCACTGGCTCTTCTCCCGGTGCGAATAGATCTCCAAGTTACAAGGCCCGTCAGTATGCATCTTCTGCTCAAACAGGGCCTTCACGTGACGTCAACAATGGCAACGGTAACGCAAGCTCACCGACTCTCTCACAATCTGACGGCCCAAAGTGTGATACTGTCAGGGAGAGTGGATTCCCATGCGATGTAAACAACCCCGGTCATAACGATGTCTCTCACTCTGAGTCTTCATGTGCTCAAAACAGTGGTTCTTCAATTGAAAAAGAGACCAACCCTGTCCCTTGTACCACTGACGTGACAATTCCAGTTCCCCAACCCTGTGTAGAAGACAAGGAGGAAACTTCAGACTCTGCACCGTCGGGGATAGAGGACCAATCATCGGACCTATCACCTAAACACAGGCTAGATACCACGAATAATACCGACCAAAGAACATCATCTATCACGGTATGATTAATATGCATTTCCTAGAACCACGCCACTCACATAAAAACAACAAAGAAAGAAAAAAAAACAGTGAGAAAAACATGCGAACAATAAATCGGAATTAAAAAAATCTTTTTGTAAACGGGGTTTAAACCAGAACATGTAACTAGGAAAATTGGAGCTAAAAAAGATGTATTATGAAGGACAGCTTCTTTAAATTTGCTGTGCAAAGTGTAGGTATGACGTTTGTGACAACCGTAAATAGTGGTTAAATTTCCCTTAACCCTTTCACAGAATTCTTATACTCCCGTGATTCTCCTTTTTTTTTCTTCAAATAATGTCTGATTATTCTTTTGAAAATCGTCTTTTGTCCATAAGTAACAGAATATCATGAATTGTCTGCCCACCTTGTCCAATGGCTACATGTACACCCTTCTATCATCTGCCTGCGCTAATTATTGTTGTATTATGAATTTAAGAATAAACTAGAAACCATTGATATAAAGATCCCCTCAAGAAATACATTGTGGCACATTATGTTATCTCAGTATGACATGTAGATAGTTTTCATCGTAATTTTCTCTTCATCCTTAGGAAGTAAAGGAGTATCATGATTCCCGGATCTATCCGGTCCTCGGATCAGGGACAACCAGTGGTGAAGCAGATGAAACTAAAGGGAATGACTGTCCAGACATGAATAACATACTTCTATTGAGATCCGGTGATGTAGAACAAAACCCTGGCCCAAATGATAAGTAAGCACAATGAAAGAGCGACTTTGGTCCTTATTCTGTTCATTGAGGTACGCCAGACCCTTTGGTTCTTATTCTGTTCATTGAGGTACGCCCGACCCTTGGTAGGAGATCACGTTTAAAGATAAACTTCATTAAACTTCAGACTAATTTCCATTCTAAATCCGATTATAAACTGAAGCCTTAATCCACCACGAGATCTAAATTTTGGCAGAATACGAGCCAACGAGTTTGTTGGTAAAAAATATTAATTGGAATATACCAATTGATCAATGAAAGCAAATGGTGACAGTAGAAGTTTCGCGTATTTCCGTTATGTTAACAGGTCCTTATTTTGCAATGTTTTTGGAGTGCTTGCATTTCTAGCAAATGTTGGAAAATATTTTAATGCAATGCAAACAAGGGTATTCACTCGAGATGATAATCAAAGGAAAGTCCTTTGATTATAAAACCTCACAAAAATATTTAAGCTGTATATTATTTCCCCCCTTTCCTTTTGTCTAATGATTTAGACCTGGGAACCTGACCGACCTCGAACTATATCTCCTTGCTGACAGTATGGATCCATCAGATTTCAGGAAGGTCGGACTAGCTTTGGAATTCACTGAGGCTGAACTAAGTCGGTTTGAGAAAGATCAGATGGGCAACACTCTGTATGCTATCTATAAGATGCTTTACGAATGGCGGAAGAGAGTACGTGATAGCGAGGCGAGGGAGGCGTTGGTGGTCACGTTACAACGAATTAAGCTGGTACAGCTTGCTGATAGCGTACAGAAAGGTACAGTATTACTCACATGCATGCGTACACACACGACCATCCCCACCAAAAACACGTTTACGCCTATATATGCAGTATCCAACAAAATTGAGCACACCCCACAACAAATATGAAAACTTATATGTAACTTTTCACAAAGTTCTATGAAAAAGAAGGGCCTAGACTTATTTAAAAAAAAAAAAAAAAAGTTCAAGCAGTATGAGATAAAATTATAAGTACTATTACGTAATCCATTGAAGCAGCGCAGCAAACTAAGAAGTATCCTTCAGTCACGATGGCTTTGCTGCTCTGGCACGTCGATCCCATGATCGATCCTCGAAACGCGCGGAATAAGCCATCTGATCGCACCGGAAGTCGTAATCAATATTCATAAAAATTTACCGAATAAGGCAGTACAACTCGTTACCTATGACCAATGAAAAACAAGGAGCCGCGATCATTGGCCCTTCACCATGCGATCGTCAGGATGTTGTTTCTGATTGGTTCATTTTCTGTACCAGGAGCTGGGCCAATAAGGATGGAAACACCAGGCGACTTAAGGAGAATTTGTAGTTCCATGGTGACTTTATTAGATGGTGTACAGTAGATCATAACGTAATTTAATGGCGTGACCACTCCTGTGTTCTTTCCTGTTTGTTCAGTACACTATACACATGCTGAAATAGAAATACAGCTGTATATGTATTCTGAATACATATTACCATGAAACAGCAAAAACGTTTGATTTACTATCAAACACAGTACATGCTTCAATACTGGAAACAGACAGTTACTTGTGTATCAAACTGGATGTCCCTTCGGAACATCATGAACACTTACAAACCCAACTTTACTCTCCAATGTAAACAATTAAACAAAATTCTTCTTCAACATTTCTAATTCCCCCTTATTTTGCGTACTGTATCATGCTACAGATCATTTGATTTTACCGGAAATATTATCGATGGAACACATATACAAAAACAAGAACTCCAACTTCTTACGATTGTTCAAAACATCAATCGCAGCTGCATATACAGTACAAACATTAAAAAAATGAATTAACAATAAAATTTAAAAAAACAGAACTACAAAAACAAAAAGGATTATGTCAGTTATATACATCCATTACGGTTAAAAATCAATATTTATGTTAACATAAATGAATCGACGAAGGATTGCAATAAAATAACTTCTTACAATTGTTGTAAATTACTTTAAAAACAAAAATAATTACATATACAGTAAGAAGAGCCCTCTCCAATGTTTTAAGTGGATTATTTGCACGAACACATCGATTTTAGAATATGAAGAATATTTTTAAATAATAATCATTTAACATGGTAGTGAGAAACCCAGCCCTTTATAAAATAAAAAACCCTATTGCATTTGGAGTGGAAATTGTAGACAACACTTTAAACTCTCACCAAATTAATGTTTAGAGCAAGTTTGAAAAAAGAAGATTATATCTGCAAATATATATATCAGTACACAAAAAGCTTCCCAAATTTTTAAAACAAATTGGAAAAATATAATTGATTGATAAAGCTTTGAAATTACCATGTGTCATGCCTCTTAAACCATTCCTAGCCTAAATACACGGACACGCAGTTTGGACTCTAAAGTTAATATGAAATACAAAATGAATTTCCAATAAGTAAAACAGGAACTTCAGGAAATTCCTGCACAGAACCACTAGCATCTAAAAAACCCATAGTAACATTGACATACTTGTGGATTTTAATATCATAAAGCAAAGAAAGAACCGCTAGCATCTGACATTCCAACTGTAATATTCACATACGTATCGAGTCTCAGAGTCATAGTGCAAGGACAGACTTTAATAAGTTTAATCATAACCATGAATTGTATTTACAGTGTATGCGCTTGGAGAGCAAAATAATTATTATGTTTTATTTATATTAATGTAAAGTGCATTGAGCATGTTTATGTAAAGGCTATGTACGTATGTATGTATGTATCTAGTTGGAACAATATCCGTTCCGGTATATCCATATTTGGTCCTACATCAATAACACCCCTACCCCCCCTAAAACAATACTTAAAATTCCCCGAAAACAAACACATATGATTTCTCCTTTATTATTTATATTTCTTATTATTGAGAATACAACAAACAAAAATTGCTTTCATGCGTCTTTTCCAACAATATACACATTCTCCAATTCTCTATTACCCTCTCTCTACCTACCTTAATATCATGATATACAGATTAAAATTACAGAAGACTGGACAAAAAAGGGGCGGGGACGTAACATCATCATTAATTACACAAAAGGACAGATACACAGTCCGGTTAACGATTGACCTGTTGAGAGAACATGCGATAGTGGATAGGCTGTAGATCAAAGCAACTGGTACTCTAAAGCACTCCGCGTGCTATACGATGTGATTAAGACCCAATTTGGGAATAATTTGTAATATATAGCATTTGACATGAACATTCAAACTTAAATTTTTAAATGAACGATGATTTAAATAGTCATATGATGAATGAAATTGAAGTTTGAATGGATTTCACGTTCCCTTCGAGGAGGAATAGCTACATCGGGTAAGAATCATAGTGACGTCATACAAATAGTGCGATCGTCTACGATTTGAAGCCGATTCTGCTTATATTCTGACTAGCAATGTTGTATTAGAAATATTAACCACGATAATATATTATCATTATTAAGAACCTACATTAGGAAAAGAAATTAAACAAATATTAAAAGAGAGGTCAATACATTTTCAGAATTAAAGTTAGAATTAAGAAAATACAATTTAGTTAGTGATAATAGTCGACTTTTTGAATGATTGCCATATAATGCTGAACAACAACAACAAGGTTCGGTAGTTACTAAATGCGACTTACAGCAAGCTGCACGCAAGTGTCGACTTTCCGTGCAATCAGATGACTATTCTCTTTCTTGAAGACGACCGCTGGATCGACAGAGCAGCAAAGCAGCCATGATTAAAGGCTAACTAAGGAGTTTCATTGGAATATTTAACGTTTAAATAGGGTGTCATAAATACTGTTGGATACTGCATTCTAAGAGAGAGAGAGGGTGAGAGAGAGCGAGAGAGAAAGAGAACCGAGGGAAAAGGGGGGGGGGGGCAATTCCAAGGCGATTTGTTCCATCTGCCACTGACCTAAATATAATTTAATTACACAAAAATATGAAGTTAGTAGCCCCACTAGAGTTTGGACCAGATTAAATATGTATTATAATCACACATTTAATCTCAAGCCAACAGTACGAGTTAATGTGTGGGATCAAATACCTTAGATTTGAATTTGTATATGGATAAACAGTGATAAAGGAGGAATCTCCGTCCAGAAATCATGGAAATATAACATAATTAGTACGAGCATATTCGATTAGTGCATGAACGTACTGTTATGAATGGAGCGTACCTTAAAGTAGACAATCGTTTTAACTTGTTTAGTTATGAAACGTACCAGATCATGCAAATTATTTTTATGTGACACTTTGTGCAGGATAAGATTGCTCTAAACCTTACTTTTTGACCAAAGGGGTTGACATTCTACCATTGACTTAAGTAATCATTTCCTGAAGGACTGATTGCAAGGTACAACGTCAACCCATTACTCAATGTGAGAGCCCCTAGGAAACAAATGGTTTATTAGCCCCTGATCCGCATGAAAATTTAAATAGAGATTTGGGAAGTTGTGTATTCTGTTAATACGTTACTGTGCTTCATAATTTGTTCCTGCTGTTGCTGCTACTGCTACTATTGCTGTTGATTGATATTAAACACTGGTCATATTTTCTAGTCATGTTAAAGACAACGTTCTTCACCATTCTCATCACAGGTCAGGTTGGTGATCACATACCGTCCTTGACAGAGGAGGAAATCCAACGGGTTGCTGAAGAGGTCAAAGACTATTTGGCAATTTATCTATGTCAGATTCAAGCCGATCCACTGAACAGTGAACTTGTACTTGAATTTAAACGTATCTTCACCAATCTAACGTTGATGGAAGAAGACAAAGGTACAAAACACAAAACACCGCTTCTCTACGACGACCTCCTCAGGACCAAAGTCAACGGAAGGTTTCCCAAACGCTTGTTGGTAGAAGGTGAAGGTGGTGTAGGGAAGACCACTTTTTGCGCCAAGATCGCTTGGGATTGGATCAACGGAAAAGGCTACCAAGATTTCAAACTGGTTCTTGTCATCCTCCTTCGCAAGACAGAGGGCAAGACTGTTGGAGAGATAGTGAAGTCGTATCTTTCTGACAACAATCCCGTCACAGCCAAACAGCTAGACAAGCACATCCTCTCAAATCCGGATGACATCTTTCTTGTCTTGGACGGCCTAGATGAGTTTGCTGTCGATCTTGACAGCAATCAGCAAATCGTCCTGATCACTCTCAATCGTCTGTTCAAGTCAGGGACAGTACTAATCACATCGAGACAATGGAGATCAGATGAGATTAGGAAGAATGCCGATCTTAGAAAGGTGTTTGCTTTCATTGCTGTAGAAGGTTTCTCTGCTGAAAACCTCTCTTCTTACATCACCAAGTTCTTTGATCCAGACACAGCTTCCTCTGAAGATCTGAACCGATTCATATCGAACAACGATGTGATCAGAGAGAACATGGCTCCATACCCCATATATACAGCCATGCTGTGTATCATGTGGAAAGAGTTTGATGGGGAGCGCCGAGAGGCAATGTCCAAGCTGCAAACATTTTCCCAGCTCTTCAATCAGATGATTGACTTTTTGGTTGATCATCACCTATCAAAGCACATTCCATCTTCAGGTATTGTTGAAGGCAAATTAGGGGAACATTGTTCAGATATTCGTCCACACCTGATTCACATTGGCCGCATTGCCTTCCAGGGACTTCTCAAGAGACGGTTAGTATTCACAGAAGAAGAGTTTCAGAGCTATCCAGAGTCCATCGATGTAGGTTGTAAAGTTGGTGTACTCACCAGAGAGAAGAAAATTCTTCCGAGGCGAGACAGAAGAAATACTCCGAATTCAGTTGTCCAATCAGTGCAGTTTCCCCATAAGCTCTTCCAGGAGTATCTATCAGGAATGTATCTTGCATCTCTTTACAACTCAAACCGTAATGAGTATGACAGGTTGATAGGGAATATCACACCGGAATTAGGGGAATACCGGTTCCTACTTTACTTCACTTCGGCTCAACAGAAGGAGGTTGGCTTGGATATCGTATCTTGTCTCATAGCATGGAAACTACGGAGCCAACCTTTCGGTATTGATGATGACTTCATCGTAGATGTAGCATATGAGAGCCAAGACCAAGAAGTGGCCAAAGCCGTGGCGGATCATCTATCGACTACGTCCAGAAAGACACTGAAGATCTTCACAAGGATGCAGGCACACACAGTATCAGGGCATACTTTCATCATGAACCATCGTGAAGTGGTAAGGAAAGTATTAACGTCTCATTGTCACAACGTATACATTTCATTTTTGTTTGATCTTTTTGAGTGATAGAGTTTCTCTTTGATTTAAATTTCATTCTCTGAGTCTTTCAATAGGATGACGTCGTTTGGTTTGAACACATGACTGTATACATATACTGTGTATACGAACGATGCTTTGAACCCAAACATGCGCTAATAAGGCAATGCATACTGTACAAACTTCTCGTCACCCAAATTCACCCAGAAGCTTGATATAATACATTTTATTTAAATCAGGAGCATGTTTTAATAAATTAAAGCAACTTCTATGGTTCTAGCATGGGTACAACTCCGATCATCACTTTTAATTTGAACACTGCAATGTACACGAACAAAATGAACTATTATTAACAAGAACTAATTAGTATTAGGACTTTAGTCTGTTAATAGAAGTTGTGATTTATTGTTATTGCAGTACAACCCGTCTTGCATGTATTTGCAATAAAACCTTGTTTAATAAAATAATGCTTTTAATATCACCAATCCCAATAGGATTTTCAAGTGTATACTGTTCAAACCAATATGATAAAAAGCTAACTTCAATTTTTTTATGATTTGTGGGATCACAATAATTCCTTTAAAATGCGTCATGTTGTAAAGATATTATTTGATGTTCATATCGATATCTAGATTATGAAAACAAAATAAGAACCAAACGGAAAATCGAAGGAAAAAAAAAGGATTATTAAAAAATTAGTATCAATGAAGGTGATTAATCAGGATAATATACTATTATGTTGATGGTTAAAATGTTTATAGCCTCACAATATTATTTGTGTACATGTACATTGCAGGATAACCTGATTATTGAGAAGCCATGTGGAAGGATGGCTTCAGAGGACCTGGCTGAATTCATGTGCTCATCACGATCACTCAGATCTGTGACGATCGATCTTACTCGAGTTACTGGTACTATGCATGATTTCTACTCGGTGCTTGCGAATAAAGCAGTCGATTCCAAGGTCAGTATAAATCTGTGTATCATCCACGTTGTCGTTTATTTGGTACATCATTCTTTAAAAAAAAAGGATGCCATATTCAGTCATGATAATAGTTTTCCTGGTGTCATAAGATCGAAATGACTTAGGAGAATACTGGGAAACAGAGATTTGGTTTTAGAAAAGTACATTAATTTCAAACATCTTGAATTTATTTTTAGTACAAAAAAAGAGAGAATATTACATTTAAAAAACTGAAAAGGTTAAATTCCAACAGCATTTGAAAGACAATACTAATTTAGAACTTCCCTCAAACCGAAACGGCTTGAAAATGGCTTTTCGTGGAAAATAACGATCAGTAGTTGTCGAATCGACTAATGTGATTGCCTGTGTGTGTGTGTGATTGTAATTGGTTTTTACAGACGTGTATCAATCAGATATGATTATTTACGTCTGGGGACCGACCTTTAAACGTCACCATCCGAAAGACGTGAATCAGTTTCGAACCTGCGTCCTCGGCTGAATCAGTTTGTAACTTCCACTGTTAGCTGGATTGCAGGCGCACGCCACAATCACCTAGGCAATAGTCTGATTTTCAGACCCTTTTACCGAATGGTCGTACGTGTTGTGCTGCACGAAGATTCAATCAGTCTAATTATGGCCATTACAAGTAGTGGGTTATTGATGTAGAGAAATGCCCATGTTCCTGTTAAAGCTCATTTTAGGTATGTTATTACCAAAGAAAAAAAGATGTCAGTCAGTCACTTAATAGTGTCTGACAGTGAAGTCTAGAAGGTAAACGGATTTCCTTGTATAATTTGAATACTATGACACTGCTAATGTTTAAATTTCACAGATGGGACAAACACGACATATTCATAATTCCTGCAAAGTTCTACAGAATTTGATGTTGGCTGCAAAAGGGACTTAGTATCTTTAAACTATTTATGTTTGATGTTACATTTTATGATTTAAGCCAGGGGGTTGCCAAATCAATTATTTTCTTCATTTTTGATCACTCTAATCAGCAATCTTAACTCCCAAATTCTTCCCTAGTTTAAAGGATAAGCCCGTTCCAAAAAAAAAAATTGCTTTTAATAGATGCAGAAAAACATAAGCAAAACAGAGCCAAAACAAATTGAGTAAAGTCGGAAAACTAATAAGGAAATTATGAATTTTTAAAAACTACGGAACTTAGAAAATCACTACGCAAATTGCCAATTTGGTTATCAGTTTGTGACGTCATTGCCTCACTATTTAACAATTGCCTAACATAATGTTTATCCCATTCGTGTCCCTTTTTATCTCTAAAACTTTGATTTTCCCATGCCTTTGACCAGGCTATGTGATTTGATTTGGATCATATTGCGTGCATGGCATTTCACAAAATCTTTCATGAACTTTGAAAAAATTGATACTTTTTTCTGAATTATTTCATAATCATCGCTTTTTATATAAATAGTTTATCAACATTTTAATTTTCATCATTTAACTGAAACAAATCATTCTATATTAGTGCATCCACACAAAAACATATTACTATCAATATTTCTGCTTTTATTGGAAGTAAGTTATTTTTTGAGTGGACTTGCCCTAACTTTAGTGAATGGAAAAGGAGGAAGAAAACAAAATATCAATGTATATAATGATTTTTGTTTCTCTCCGATCGGAAAATACGAGAGAGTCAGTGTGATTTACGAATCTTATTCCCCGGCAAAAAGATCCCCCTGCTCTTTTAGGAAATCCCGGACCACTATATTAAAGGGTGTGTAGCATGACGAGACTCCGTGTCTTTCCCGTAGCCTGACATTGGTACACACGGAGTGTTAATACGTCTATTTTGAATGCGTTGTACGCCGCCATGACACCCCCGTCCAGCCGCCCCGCATCAATCCAGCGGCCCGTTGATTGGTTGAGCACCCGTGTGCTTCGACCAATAGGCCTTGTCCGTTATTGTTCTAATTATTTGACCGCCGGTCCACCCGGTCCACCCGTAGAGTATAAAATACGCTTGCGTACAATTTATTTTAGATTGGTCAGCCTTAAAACCCAAGAACAACAACAACAATTTATTTTATCACCTGACGAAGTGCAGCAGCGGCACAGAAACGTTGTGATCTTTCAGATCCCTTGTTGACCATACATTGCGAGACAAACGAATGTCACTAGCGATATTATTTTGATACTATATCCGCAATGAATAATACATTTAGCATTATAAATAACATTGTTTGCAAAAAAAGGAGAAGATTATGCTTTTGGATTAGTGATGGCTAAATTGTATAACCATAGCTTGACTCTTTGCATATTTATATTCACTTTTATATTGCAAAATTTTATTTTCATCGCTGATATTCATCAACTCATGTCATTTATTTTCTCCTTAAAGGTGACTATTATGGCAACCGTTGCAATAGTCTGGGAATATTCGATAAAGGATCTGGAGAACACTATTAAAGCCCTACCAGTACAATTACTGTTTTAAAACAGATAGCCATTAGAATAATTTATAAAAAATCTAAATCCAAAGCTAAACTTTTCTTATTTAAAACTCATATATTTCCAGTACCTATTGTCGTGATGTTATGTATTTTTTAACTAAGCATGTTTAAATCTGTACATGTTAAATATCTGTACATACCATTATTACAATACCCAACCAGACAATCCAATCATTTCCACCTTCCCCTCACTCGTATTCGTCTTATTTATTTATTTATTTATATATTTATTTCACATATTTATACAGGGTATCTCATTCAGATTAAAAACTGGTCTTCCATAAGGCCCTGTCTCAATAAAAATACACATTTATACAAATTATCAAAACAAAATCATACATATAACAGTAGGAAGAAAAAGACAACAAATTGAATACACAAAGCATATTGAAATCAAAGCACAATGATAAACAAGTAAAACTAACAATATGAAATAATTTACGATAAAAAACAAAAACCTGATCTTTCATGTTGCCTTGCTTTGTAAAAATGCAAATAGCTATGCAAAATGTTTACATATTTAATAAAGTGAGAGAAAAAATAGAGTATAAAATCAAATACGACGACAAATATATATATTAAAGGTGAGACCATATTAAAGGTAAATAATGATACAATATAAGAAGTTAAAATGACCTTTGTATTAAAACAAAAACAGGAAGTGAGACACCGCTCATATAATATTGTAAAAAGGCAAGAAAGGTCAGATTTTACAATGTTCAGCAAGATACAGGATTTATGATAAAAATAACAGAGAACCTATAATTCTCCCAGATCCAATTTAGTGGATACAAATTTAAAACGAGTTTAAGAAAATTTAAAAACATGTTACTTCTTTGATATCATCCGTTTAAATACATTGAGAGTTAAACAAAGTCGGGCTTCTACTGTAAGTTTGTTCCACACTTTAACGCCATAATTCACGAAAGTGTTAGCATAAAATTCAGTATTGCACTTAAAAGGTTTTAACAGATTCTTATTACTATTTCGAGTTGTGCGTTGCATAACATCATCTAATAATACAAATTTATCCGACATAGCTGGAGGTGCTAAATCATTAATACATTTAAAAACCAGACAACAAGTGGCCTTATCGAACAATTCATTAAGAGTCGGCCTTTTTAGGCCATCCAAGACCTGTCGCGACGGAATGTGCCAAGACTGTCTAGAAATAATATAAGCTGCTCTTTTATGAAGTTTATTTAGCATATCGACATTGTATTTAAATCGACTAGACCATACAGTGCAGCAATAAAGAGCATGCGGTAATACATAGCCCCAGTACAATTGTTTTAGTTGATATTGCGTTAAAGATTCACGGAGCCTGCGTACAATTCCCAGTTTCTGTTTGATTAAGAGGGAGATGTTTTCAACATGTTTACTAAACGTGAGATTTACGTCAATAGTAACACCTAGACATTTATAGGCTGAGACACACTCCAGTCGCTTACCGTTTACATCTACCTTTAAGGTCGCATCATCAAAAGTACTAATCCTTTGGTGTGAACCCACCAACATGACTTTAGTCTTGTCTGTGTTTAAAATCACTTTGTTCATCAATGTCCATTCATGGAGTTTACACATTGTGTGATTCAGTTTATTTTGAATCTCTTGGATAGATGTTCCACTTACAGACAGTGTTGCATCGTCTGCATACATATACACACTACATTAACTTAGATACTGGGGTAGATCATTAATCAGAATAATAAATAGAAGCGGCCCTAATACCGAGCCTTGAGGCACGCCTGACCGAACATCCCTCTCAACCGAGGATTTATCTTGGATGGTAACAAATTGCTTTCGATTTACTAAATAGGAGTGGAACCAACGTATACTCTGTTCAGAACAACCATATTGAGTAAGTTTATGTAGCAGAATTGAGTGATTTACCGTCTCGAAAGCTTTTCTAAAATCAATAAAAGCAAGACCATTAACATTTCCTTTATCTACATTGCTGGCCCAATGATCGATCATGCATAACAATGCCGTTTCACAAGAATGTCCAGGTCGAAACCCGAATTGGTTTCCACAAAGTTTATTATTCTGTAATAAATACTGGTACAGATGCTTGTGAACAGCCCTTTCTAGTACCTTTGATACTACAGAGAGTAGAGATATCGGTCTATAATTCTCAACTTTACTTTTGATCCCAGACTTATGGATGGGCTGGATTCGAGCTAATTTCCAGGATTCGGGCACGGACTGAGTTGATAAAGATAAATTAAATATGTAAGTTAGGCTTTCAATCAAAATCGGGACCTCACATATAAGTTTAAGTAGTTTAGTTGGCATACCGTCAGGACCTGTTGCTTTCTTAGACGACATTTTAGATAACTCATTAAAGACAAACTCAGACGTAATATATGGGAGATGAAATTGATCATCGCCATCAGGTTCTGCATTTGAATCATTATACAAATTCTGACTCTCATTTCTTCTTACTTCTCCAATGCCTTCTATACCATCTACATCATTAGTAGTCAAATTTGTGATGGATTCGATAAAATAATCATTCAAGCAGTTTGCTACATTTAGTGGATTTGAAACAGTGTCACCATTAATTTCTAGACTGATTTCATTTCTCGGCCTTGCTTTGGTAATGACCTTTAAGGTGCTCCAAAGTGCATTTGTATTACCAAATTTATTTTGCAATAATCTATTTATATGCTCAAATCGTATGTTTTTAGTAATAATATTTTTGACTTGTTTATATTTGTTCCACATAGAATTACTCCCACTTCGTATAGCTTGTCTATAGTACGAATCACGTCTTTTCATTAGTTCGATAATGTCACCTGTAACCCAGGGACAAGGGTTAGATCTCATACGTTTCTGCTTTTTGGGGGCATGCACATTAACAGCTGCCATAAACATAACATACCACTTGTTCCAGGCCTCCGTTGCATCAGTCATGGACAAAATGGTTTGAAATGGCATTTTAAACAACGAACTGAGGAAATCATCTTTGTTAAACTTAGTATAACTACGATATTTTATCACATTCATTCTATTTTTAGTATGTTTATAACTGACAATCACTGTATATACCATAAAGTGGTCACTGAGATGGGTTTTTATAATACCACATTTAATATGTTCTTCCGGACAGCTAGTGTAAATATGATCTATCAAAGTTTGCGTGACCAAAGTAATACGTGTTGGTGACTTAATCATTTGGTGCATGAGAAATCCTGTCATAGCTGACTTTAATCTTTGAGTAGATGAATCACAATTCGAAGAGAGTAGATCACAATTAAAATCGCCAAGTATAATGATTTCTTCACTTCGATTGATTGCGTTATTCAACATGTCATCAAGCCTGTCAAAAAATTCAGGAGATGAATTTGGCGGCCTATACAAAGTACACAATAAAACTGGTTTAGTAAGGAAATTGCATTTCATCCGTATCCATAAACATTCAATATCTGTCTCCAAATCTAAACATTGAGAATAGTGAATATTATTTTTAATGTATATTACCACTCCACCACCATGTCTTGTACGGTCTTTGCGTATCATATCAAAGCCATCGATATGAATGTCGTTGTCCAATATCGTCATGTCACAGTGGGACTCTGATATCGTAATAATATCAAAGGGACATTTCTTTACCATGAATCTCAATTGATCTATTTTAGCAGGAAGGGAGTTTATATTCACATGACCTAATCGGATCCCAATGTCTGAAATAACTGGAATACATCCATTTACTAAATCAATGTCTTCATGACTATTGTCTAATCTCTGTGACTGTTGAGGAGTCTCCGGGCTGTTTGTAGACAATCTAACCAGTCTCGTGGGAAAACACGGTCGACCGGACGCTTTCTTGCGGAATTTCGCTTTGCTCGTCATCTGAAAAGACGGAGCATCAGGATATTGAGATTGGAGCCGAGGATGTTCGTAATCCAATCTGGCCGGATCAGAAACAGAAACAGTAGCTGATGGAAACTGGTCATGATTAAACAAAGGGCGGGATCCTCGAAGATATGCGATGATGTTCTGTGCCAATACACGTACTCCGTAGCCGTTTAAGTGTACGCCATCAGCGGCGAGATGTGTGTCAGGAGTGATGCTTTCATTGTCTACGACTCCCCAGCTGCGGCGATTGGCTAGAAGTTTCAACATTTCATTTACACTGCGCACTTTCTCGAAATCGCTTGCTGATTCTCCGCGACGATGGATTATTGTCGAGACACTTATTTTATTGGCTGGTGTCAGTTTGACAATTTGTTCTGCCAGGGATTCAAGTTTTGCAACAATTTCATCTGCGTCGTGTGAAGTGACATCATTCGAACCTAGATGAAAAATTACTTCTTTAGCATTTTGCTGAATAGCTTGCTCACAAACAATGTCGCAAACATCTCCAATATGAGCGCCTCTGAATGTTTTGCACTTAACGCGTCTTCTTGATAGCCTCGAAGGGTTGATGTCCTTTACCATGGAATCACCAACAATCAAAACATCGGTTGAACGGGCATTCTGAGTGACCATTGATGCTCTCAGGAGCTGATGTCTTGCTTTGTAGTCTCGTAATTGATCATCTATTGTAAGGCTATTAGACTCATTACAATGCTGATCTTTCTCTGTGCTTGCATCGGAATCGATTTGGGCTTTATCTGTTGTCGTCTGGTTAGCTGATTTAGAGCCTTTTGTTGATGAGATGATGCCATTGACGGTTTCATTCAAAACCTTGAGTTGGTTTTGAACAGATTCCAAAGTAGTTGTGATTGTACCACAGGTCTTGCAATTGTTTTCATTCTGATCATCTTCAATCCTCCCTTTTTCTGTTTGAGTAGATTTGTTTGGGACGTCATGGCGGGAAATTTGGGGGTTTTCCGCGCCATCTTGGGCCTGTGTATCACTTGGTACCGGGTAGTCATATATGGTAACAAAATGCTCACAGATAAACTTGTCAAGATGAGGTAAAATATGACACAATAAATCTGTAACATAGTCTATACGGTTTTCTCCACCGTGTTTTCCATAGCGTTCGTATGAAATGTGAAGATGTTGTACGGCTAAACGTATACCAGCAGTAGTTATATATTTCGGAAGTTTGTAACGAAAACTCTCAGCTCCTGGATTGCCGGAGTGGGTATTCGACTTTAATTGTGTCATTGCGTCCTACAGTGATGATATACTAGTACATGAAAGTCTCTCAATAATAGTCTCTTAAGAAATACAGTGATCACAATGTACATGCATATATAAGCTCACCCCATCATAAAATGTCACAGGTGGGACCAAGACTCTAGTCCGGCATCAAACTGTCTATATGCACCAGGTTCACAAAATCACAACTTGCACAAGAAAACACAAAATAACAGTAGTACATCTGCATCCAAGTTAATTTGGCGTTTCCACGGTGATATTGCACTTTGATATTTTCACTTTGCGAGTCATATAACAGTATATAACAGTATATAAATAGACGAAATATAGCAGACGTGCGTTCGTGGCTACCGAACAATGATACATACGGTCCAAAATATAGGAACTCACTTAACAACGAAAAGCTGGTGCAAAAGCAAGTTGCTCTCTCTTTCTCTCTCCCTCTCTCTTTGCTTACTTACTTACTTGGGTGTAGAGACTGGAAGCTAAAGCTTATTTGTCCCTCTTTACTGTTGCATCCCGTCTCAAGTATGGTTCAAACTTAATTGGATTGTTTCTCCAATACCTTTCTAGGGATGACGTGAATTGGTTAATGGTGGCAGCATTGACTACTTCCTTAGGCAGAGCATTCCAATTATTTACACTCCTTATTGAGAAACTATACTGCCTAAGTCTTGTGTTGAAACGTTGTTTGACAATCTTGAAATCATGGCCTCTTGTTGTTGAGCCAGTGGCTAGTTGGAAGAATTTTGAAGGATTCACTTTGTCAAAGCCTTTCAGGATTTTGAATATCTGTATCTGATCTGCTCTTTGTCTTCTGTAAGCTAAAGTAGGAAGTTGTAGTTCTCTAAGTCTGTCTGGGTATGCTTTTTGTCTCAGCTCAGGAAGAAGTCTGGTGGCCCTCTGCTGGACTTTTTCTAGTATGTCTTCATCTCTCTTGAGTATTGGGCACCATACAGAGTTGCAGTATTCTAGTGTTGGTCGAATAATGGTTTTGTAGAGACTAAGGAACCCCTTCTTTTGCAAGGCTGAAAAAGACCTTCTGATCATTCCTAACTTAATGTTGGCTCTCTTGGCAGCATCTGCTGCATGGGTGCTGAAAGACAGGTCCTGTTGAAACAGCACTCCTAAATCTCTTTCCTCATTACCAGATGGAACTGAAAATATATTTGTACCAGCAGCCAGCTGCACTGCGGCGACCACTGTTGGTATTTTTGTGTGTCGTTTTGGACGTTAATTTTGTAATTTTGCAAGTTTGCTTTGTTCTTCTGAAGTCAGCATCATGTCTAGCATAATGTCAGGAACGACCAGCATCACGTGCCTCTTCATTTTTCTGCTCATTTCCCCTCTTTTCACCTGTACAAACTCTTTTCTTGTTCCGAATGGAATCACTACGTACACACGTTCTGAGCTGCTTGACCTTCGCCCGGGAACCACGCCCACGAAGCCGGACGGTTACGATGACTTTCCGCGTGAGGTGAAACCCCGAAAGCGCGGGAAAAAGGGTGGTCTACGAAGCCGTATACGGAGACGTAAGTCCAACCCTCCTTTACCGACAATACTTTTTGGAAACGTTCGATCTTTGAGTAATAAGATGGATGAACTCTATGCCTCTACCCGTCATCTTTATGAATTTCGTGAATCTTGTCTCTTATGTTTTACAGAGACGTGGCTACACTCAGATATTCCCGATAATGCAGTTGAGTTACCTCACTTCGATATTATAAGAGGGGATAGGACTTCGGATAGCGGTAAATCTAAGGGTGGAGGAGTTTGTATGTACATCAACAAAAATTGGTGTAATAACTGGTCAATTAAAGAGAGGGTCTGTACACCAGATTTTGAACTTATCACTGTTGGACTTCGTCCGTACTATCTGCCGAGGGAATTCAATCAAATCTTTGTTATGGTTGCGTATATTCATCCGAAAGCAGACACATGCATTGCTAGTGAGAATATTGGTACACGAATTCACCAACTTGAAGCTATCTCACCAGATGCGCCGAAATTTATCTTGGGTGACTTCAATCAGTGTACCTTGGATACCGTCTTGCCTACGTATGATCAGTATGTAAAACAGCACACGCGCAATGACTCAATTTTGGATCTTTGTTATGGTAACATCGCAGGAGCATACAATGCAAAGGTATGTCCCAAGCTGGGAGCCTCCGATCATAACAACATTCTGTTACTTCCTAAATACAAACAAAAGTTGAAAAGAAGTAAACCCATCAACACAGTGAGCCGTGAATGGAACACCGATACAGCTGAGCGGCTTCAGAGTTGTCTCGATTGCACCGATTGGAGCGTTTTCATGGACGCGGCTGATTCCCTTGATGAGGCTGTTGACACGATCACCGCATACATACGGTTCTGCGTTGATAGTCTGATACCAAGCAAGAAGGTGAAGATATATCCAAATAATAAGCCATGGGTTTCTAGTGAGTTGAAGCAATTACTACAGGATAAACGGAAAGCATTTATTGATGGCAATAATTCGTCGGTTAAAGAACTACAAAGAAAAATAAATCGTCAGATTAATAAATGTAAGCACGAATATAAATGTAAGCTGGAACGAGACTTTCAACAGAACAATAGTCGCGCATCATGGCGAGCTATGGAAACGATTACAGGTTATAAGAGCAAACAGAAAATGACCGAATGTAACCAGGACTTTGCAGATGATTTAAACTCATTTTATACACGATTTGATTGCAATGATTTTCATGATCAAAATGAATGCTTGAGTAAATCCTTGTTAAGTAAAATCACAAGTAATGTTGGCATTGTAATATCAGAGTTAGATGTGAGGAACATCTTAAGAAGAGTAAAGGTAAACAAGGCCACTGGACCTGATGGCATCTCAAATCGGGTTCTTAAGACTTGTTATCAACAATTAGCTCCTATTTTTACGAGATTATATCAGTTAACTTTGGATCTAGGTGTAATACCACAAATATGGAAAACATCTTCAATTATACCAGTTCCAAAAGGGAATAGGAAATGCAGCGGCACAGATCTGAATGCCTTTCGCCCTGTAGCACTCACATCTAATGTCATGAAATGTTTGGAAAGGTTGATTTTGAAACATCTATTGAGTCAAGCTGGCTCATTTATTGACCCCTTTCAATTTGCTTATAGACAGAATAGGGGAGTTGAGGACGCTGTTCTTGTCCTTCTTCATGGAATATATAGTCATTTAGATATCCCCAAATCATATGTAAGATGTACCTTCGTTGACTTCTCTAGTGCTTTTAATACCATAACTCCTCACCTTTTAATAAATAAACTGATAGAAATGGAGGTTGATGTTAAAATAGTGCTCTGGGTTCATAACTTTCTAACAAATAGACAACAATCAGTAAGACTTGGAAATATTAAATCCCCTACTTTGGTAACCAATACAGGAGCTCCACAAGGGTGTGTCCTTTCTCCCCTGTTATTTTCACTGTATACCAGTGATTGCACTAGTACCAGTCAATGTTGTTCATTCATTAAGTATGCTGATGACACTGCCATCACAGGTTTCATTAAGGGAGGAAATAGTGAGAATGAGTATTTTTGTCAAGTTAATCAGTTTGTTGAATGGTGCGATCGACACAACCTATATTTGAATGTTAAAAAAACCAAAGAGATTATTATAGACTTTCGACGTGGTGACGTAAATCATACCCCTTTGTATATTCATGAACAGGCAATCGAACACGTACATGAATATAAGTATCTTGGTACCTTGATTGATGATAAGCTACGATTTAATAAGAACACCAACGCTGTACACAGTAGAGCTAATCAACGGATGTTTTTTCTAAGGAAGCTCAAAAAATTTAACGTTGACAGGACGATCTTGCATCTTTTCTATCAGTCTATCATTCAAAGTGTTCTTCTATTCAATCTCATTTGTTTTTATGGAAATCTCACACAAGCAGACAAAACTAAACTCGAACGTCCTAGGAAAATTGCTCAACGTATTATCGGCATTGAATTACCACCCCTATCAGTTTTGTTTGAAGATCGCTTATTGACTAAAATAACTTCTATTATGAAAGACCCATCACATCCACTATTTTCTTGTTTTACTTTTAACCGCTCAGGAATCCGCCTGCGTGTACCAATTACCCGTAGAGCCAGATACAGAAATTCTTTTATTCCAAATTCCATGCACATCTATAATTCAAAAGTAACACGAAATTCTCAGCTTTAAGCGGAATAATAGCGATTATGATTATTTGTTAACTTTTTTTCTACCCACCCAGTAAATTGTAGGGATTGGGTTGGAAAGTTTTCCGCCTTATCACCTTTGTGGGTCAAAACATCAGTTGTTTAGCTCTGCTGCTGATTTTTGTTGTATATTTATGTCATGCATTATAATCTGATTGGAAATTATGCCATCTCTCCTTCTCTGTCTCTCCCCTTTCCCTTTGGACTCCTACCAACTCTCCCTATATTTCTCTCTTCTATCAGTCCTTCGAGCTTGAGCTCTCTTTTCCTTTATCTTTCTGCTCGTATTTCGATTGTGATGCTGCTCATATTCACATCTATATTCATACCTGAATTTATTCATGATGTGATTCAGAATTGTATTTAAAATTCTTGCTATGTATAAGTCATATAACTATCTTGTCATGTTTTGTGCTGAAAGCCGGAGGACCGTACCTGCTCACATACTTTTTCTTATAGAGTCTTGACGCCCTTCTGGCTTTCAGCACACGACACCATGTTTTTGTCTTATGTTTTATGTATTACATGTTATACCAATGGAAAACAAATTTCTGTATTATATTATGGACAATAAAATCTTGAATCTTGAGTGTGTAGTCAAAACCTTGGTTCTTTCTTCCATAATGTAGTACTTTACATTTACTTTCGTTAAAGGGCAATTGCCATACATTGGACCAGTTTGTTACGGTGTTGACATCCATCTGTAGCAAATCTGAGTCGGCTTTAGAGTCCACTGTCCTGTATAACTTAGTGTCATCGGCAAAAAGCTTCATGTGGGAGTCAACAGTTGATGGCAGGTCATTGATGAAGACATTGAACAATGTTGGTCCGAGCACACTTCCCTGCGGAATACCGCTCGTCACAGGAATGGATCTCGACTCTTTCCCATTTACTGTAACTTTTTGAGTCCTGTCTGAGAGGTAGTCTTTAATCCAGGCAAGTAAGGGACCTTCTATTCCGTAAGATTGAAGTTTACATATGAGCCGTTGATGTGGCACGCTGTCGAATGCTTTTCGATAATCCAGATAGACGCAGTCTACATTATGACCCTGGTCAATGACATCTGTCCACTCCTCGCAAACTTCTAAAAGTTGAGTTGAGCAAGATCTTCCAGCCCGAAATCCATGTTGTTCATCACACATTAACTTGTTCTGTTCTAAATGATGTATGACACGCTTTCTTACTAGTTTCTCCATAGACTTGCATATAATGGATGTCAGACTCACAGGTCGATAGTTGGCTGGGTCATTCTTCTTGCCCTTCTTGAAGATTGGAACCACTGTTGCTTGTTTCCATACTGATGGATTTTTCCCTTCGTTCATTAGCTTAGTAAATATTGTTTGCAGTGGTTCGACAATCTCAGTATGTGTTTCTTTCAGCACACGCGAATGAATGCCATCAGGACCTGGAGATTTGTTGATGTCCAGATGCATTAACAGGCCATCGATTTCTTCGGGTGTAAATTCAATGATAGTGAGAAGATTACTGCATTTCTTGTCAAGTATTGGAACTGTATGAATATCCTCCACTGAAAACACACTACCAAAGTACTCATTAAGGGTCTCGGCTTTCTCTTGGTCCTCTTTAGCCCATGTTCCGTCAGGTTTTTGTAGATCAGGCAATGATGGTTTTGATTTTGTCTGTTTCTTTACATAATTCCAGAAGCTTTTGGCATTCAATTTAATTTCAGCTGCTAGTTTGTTTTCGAAGTCAGATTTTGATTTTCTGATCACAGAGGTGGTTATGTCCCTTATTTTGGTGTACTCCCTCCAGTTCAAATCCACATCAGGATGTTGTTTTCTTTTACTCTTTCGATATTTATTCCAAGCTTTCCTTTTCCTTCGAACTGCTTCAAGAGCTTCACTGTTCATCCACTCTGGTCTATTCCGTTTTCTCTTTTTCTTCAGTGGGACGCAGTCTTCTATGGTTTTATGGAGAATCTCCTCAAATATATTCCAGGCTTGTATTCCAGAAGTATTTTGAAACTTAGAACTCCAATCAATGTCCTTCAGTTGGTACCTCATTTTATCATAATCTGCATGATAATAGCTTCTCGTAGGTAACTCCTCCTCTGCCTGTATGTTGCCGACATCCATCTCGAAGGTAATGGTCACGTGGTCGCTTTTGCCAATGGGTGGCCCAATAGTTACATCACTGACTGTATCTTCATGACTGGTTAAGATCAAGTCAAGCAAGCTAGGTCTTTGGCCTGTCCTTTGTCTGGTAGGTTCCTTTACATGTTGGTGCAGGAAAAGATCGTTCACAGTGTCAATAAATAATTGTTCATCATTGATACTGACTCCACAGGTGGTGTTTGCCTGCCAGTTGATTCCTCTGTAATTGAAGTCCCCTACCACTATCAAGTGTGAATACTTCATTGAACACGCTGTGCGTAGGAGACAGTTCAAGTTTGTATTGTTCTCAGAGTTGCTAGAGGGACTTCTATAGACACAGCCAAAGAGAAGATCAGTGCCATTGGTAGACAGTCGTATCCATACAGTTTCTTCAAATTTACCTTCATCTATGTCTACCAAGCTACCAGAAATCCCTTCTTTCAAGTAAACTACTACTCCTCTCTGTCTGACTTTAAGTTTTGCTGGTAAGAACATATGGTATCCTTGTAACTGTAATTCAGTAGGTTGGATTGCATAATCCTGGTTGATCCTTTTAGGGTAGATCTCAGTCAGAGCTATTACGTCTGGTTTGACAAGTGAAATAGTTGTATAGAGCTCTTCCTTCTTGTTTGTTAGAGTATCACAATTTGTGTAGAAAAACTTAATTGATGACTCAGTTTGCAAAATATAGTCTGGATGGTTGGTTAGATCATTAACCTTCTCCTGTTCAGTAACCTTTGAAGATGGTGGATCAATCACTGGTGCAGTATACTCAAAGTTTAAATTTGCACTGTGTGCTGTGCTCTGTGCTCCACTATACATGTATACATCGTGATCACAATACTGTGCAGTGCTGGTGAGTGAGTTTAAAAATCCCTCTCCTAATTGACTAGTGGTCGCTGACTCCTTCATCGCGACGAAAAGTCCGCTTTATTACCTTTCCGCCTCGTATTACAAGGTTCTCTTCGCCTCTTTCAATTCTCTCCTTCAGAACATTTCTTAGTCTCTTGTGTTCCTCTCTCTCGGCCTTCGTGCGATCTCTGGCGATCTGTACTGTTCCTGACTTGAGGGACCTAGCTCCCCTAAAAACTTCCTCTGTAGCAGCTCCATTATCCATAACAACTTTCAATGGTCTAGCTAAATCAGACTTTTTACCAAGGCGGTACAGAGATCTTACATGACTGACATCTGCTTTCAGCTTGAGGTCTTGGTGAAAGATAGAGTTTATCTGGTCACGATCTTCCTTTTTTCTAACTTCAGTATCCTGACTTTGAGATTCTGGAATGCCGTAAACAATGATGTTGTTCTTCCTTCTCTCTCTTTCCACAAAATCATCCAGTTTATCTGCTACCAGTTTCTCCACCTCTTCTGTTGAGCATTGTGGTTCCTTGCTGTGGATCGACATATCCTTTTTGAGTTCATCAATTTTTTCTTCCATCTTTTGTTGGTTGTTGGAAATCTTTACTTTACATTCCTTCATTTCATCTTTCAACCCTTTCACCTCTGAAGTAAGTTTAGAGTGATTGGTCTGCAATGATGATAGCATTTTCAACATGTTCCCAGCTGTGCCATTGCAGGTTCGGCAGTACCAGTGTAATGCACCACAGTCTATATCGTTGATGGTATCGTACAGCTTTTTGGATACATTTTGACATGTGCAGTGAAACCAAAATTTGCAAAGTTCGCATTCAATTGCATCATCTTCATCCATTACAATAAGATTGCAACTGCCACAATTGTGGTCTGTCTTTGATTTTGAAGAGTTTGTTGAGTTTCCCTGGCTTCCATCTGCAATTGCTGCAGCAGTAGCGGTGCTGGTCTTCCTTGTCACTGGCTTACTCACACTTGGTTTCCTGCCAGGGCCGGACATCTTGATAATATTCAGAGTAAAGCAGTTGAACTATTTAGTAGAAACTAAAATCAATAACCACTGCTGGTGTCAATCCTCATCAGACATCAAACATAAATCCTCATATATGGGACTGATGTGACCATCCAGGCTTTAAAAAGCCATGTTCAGAACTGTAAAATATCCTTAAAAGTCACTGCAATCAAAACTAACAGATTACTCACATACTTTGGAGCTAGGAGAAATAAATACCCACTGCTGGTGACAACTTGAAAAAGTTGTAAATCCTCAACAGACATCAAACATAAATCCTCATATATGGGACTGATGTGACAATCCAGGCTTCAAAAAGCCATGCTCAGAACAGTAAAGTATCCTGAAAAATCACTGCAATCCTCCTCAGAACAGCCTCAAAAATGTATCCAAAGCAATAAATAGATCTTCCTTGGTTTCAAAAAAGACTTTTTGATGAAATATCTCAATCCTATCACCAGTAAAAAACAGAAAATTTAAGAGCAAAGTTTCACTACATAACACCATTAACCAAATCATCTATTTGCCACACACTCAAACACTTGCTTTATTTTCCTCTTTTCCCTTTCCTTTACCCTTGTAATGAATCTATTTCTTCTATGCTTGTACAGATGAACATTAATAAATATGTAATTTCCAGATGCATACTTAATGCAAGTTTATGTTTGCATCTTTAAGTTTTATAAACTAAAATGAATATTTTTACTTTTTATAAAGGAACGTATTTCTCCAATATTGTATCGTTTTCAAGAGTCCAGACATGTCTAGAGACTAGAATATAGAGTCTTCTGAAAAATGCATTGAATTACAAATTCTGCATAATTGATTCACGCTATATAATTTGTTATTCGAATGCATATCAGGGACAAATATATTGCTCAATACGGGACAGAGGAGAGGCATGAAATTGCCGAGATGACGGGTGCGGGGATCCATTGGAAGTTTACTCATTTCGATAGTCAAACTAAATTGGATGATTTTACTGTATAAACTAGTACGCCGTTGATAAAAAAACAATTAGGAAAAAAATTACGCTTTTAGTGGAAGCAAAAAAATGTAATGTTATATATAATTCAGTATAGCAATGTCAGAAATTGTGTATCCAACATGATGTCGTACTATTGCAACAGATTGAGACTCTTAACATTCACTCTGGTGATCTCAGTGGACGTCCCTCTGCATCACGTGATCTCGCTCAATTCATCTTTAAGATGACTCATCTGAAGGACCTGACACTCAACCTCAGTCAGTATCACGATGCCTTCTACTCAACATCGTCATCGATGGCATCATCTGCAAAGGTATTGAATTGATCATATTTTGTTTGGACTCTTAGCAACACACTTCATGTTTTTTGACAGTGCGTCCCAGGAAAAATGAAACCGAGAACTATCGATGTTTTATCATAACTTAGTCACATTTATAATTAATAAATGACACATATTTGGAAAGCTTAGATTCTTCTCTTTCATTTAATGCAACTCATATGATGCATATATCATGCATGAGTGATAAAAATGAATATGAAGAGAGGGAACCAACAAGTCATTTGGCGGACGGTATCTGAATTTCAAAGAGAAAATATTATTTCTAAAAGTCGAGTTTCTGTCCTTTCATATGACACCTCAATCATGAAAAATGAGCAAGGAATGACAAAGTTCTGTTTGTTTAAATAGTGCTTGCAGTTCCATAATTTTATCAAACGAATTAGTTTTCATTGGCTCCCTGCCGTAGCAACAAGCAGAATTGACAAAAGACTTAACTCCGTTTCGTTGACAATCAGCCATGCATGAAGTCTTTCATCTACGGCCGTTTGTCAACGAAACAGAGTTAAGTCTTTTGTTAATTCTGTTTGTTGCTACAGCAGACAGTCAGTAAAAACTAATTCGTTTAATAAAATTATGGAAATGCAAGCACTGCTTTAAACAAACAGAACTTTTTTTATTCCAAGCTCATTTTTCCGGACTAAGATGTCTTATGAAAGGGCAGAAACTCAACTTTCTAGAAATGTGATTTTCTCTTTGAAATTCAGATACCGTCCGCCAAATGACTTTTTGTTTTCCTCTCTTCAAATTCATTTTAATCACTCATGCGTGAAATATGGATTATACGAGTTGCACAAAATGAAAGAGGAGGATCTAAGCTTTACATATATATGTGTCATTTATCAATTATAATTGTGATTAAGTTACGATAAAACATCGATAATTCTCGGTTTCGTTTTTTCTGGGATGCACTGTATAGTCAAACGCAAGTGTACAATTTTACTCTCTCCATTGGAACACCGTGAAGGAGAAGCAGGTAGCAAAAGTTGATCGTTTCAGGAAGTGGATCCTAAAAGTGAATTTCCGTCATAATACAAAAACATGTGAAGATTATGAGATTAAATGTGCATGATATAAACCATATTTCAAATTTCATATGTCAATTCGAAATGCTACGGAATTACTAATGGAGAGACAGCTATTTCAATTGTGAATACTGATGAGACAAAATAGTTTAATTTACAGAACTTCACTAATGATGAACCGAATCAGTCCGTCCCTGTTTGTATTATTTATGTACCCTTTTGGTCATAGGCGCCGGAAGCGGGAGGGTCTGTTTTTTGTTAAAGAGGTGAGAAGACATGAGCCCCTGAACGCTGGCGTACTGATGGGGGGGGGGGGGGGGTATTTCTTATTCGATACCAGTGATTTAAAAATGTTGCTGAAATGACATGATTTCCCGGTTTTTGTAAGTCATACCTTTTTATGCGTTTGTTGAAAAATTAGAAATTCCCAAATTTACAGTCGGGCTAAAAATATGCTTATTTAGAAGCCATTATGTCATGGTCTGCAAAACGGCTGGGATCGGGGGCTCGAGCCCCCGTCACTTTTTGACAAAGTATGTTACAGAGAAAAAGAAAGAAAGAGAGAGAGAAAAAATAAGTGACCTGCCAATGTCACAAATGAGGTATCAAAATATGCTCATCTGACCTTAATTAAATGCCTAAAACCCCAGAGTTCACGAGAGCTCCGCTCCCGGACCCCACCAAGGGCCCAAAGGTAGTCCCCTGGATGCTCATCTGACCGTAATAAAATACCTCAAACCCAAGAGCTTCCGGGGCTCTGCCCACTGGCAGGCACGTAGCCACATGTATTGTGTTAAGAGTTTTTCATTGTGGCATCGATATAAATTAAAACAAATTGTTGTTTCTTGAAAAGATTATTATTTGGTTGTTATTAGTAATAATTCAACATAATGTTGCTATCATAACAGATTGAGACTCTTTTCATCCGCTCTGAAGATCTCAATGACCGTCCCTCAGCATCACGTGATCTCGCTCAGTTCATCTTTAAGATGACTCATCTGAAGAAGCTGACACTACACGGTCAGTATCCCGATGACCTCTACTCAACATCGTCATCGATGGCATCATCTGCAAAGGTATTGATTTGATCATATTTTGTTAGACTCTTAGCAAATCACTACATGTTTTTGTTATACTGGAGGTGCATTCTTTCCTATACCGTGTGAGGCAAAAAAAAGTTTACACTTAGAAAATTGCTAATTATTTAAAAAATCATCTATGACCAGTAAATTATTATACATTTCATGAAAGAGTGTTTCATCCCAATTCATTTGGTATCATTCTTGTGTGGTATGTGTCCACGCTTGGATGAATAGGAGGCATTGTTTGGACTCTTAGCAAATCACTACATAATTTTGTTATACTGAGATGTACTCTTTCCTACATAGTGAAACGCAAGTATACAATTTTACTCTCCCTATTGGTACACCATTAAGAGGAAGCAGGTAAGAAAAGATGATCCTTTCATGAAGTGGATGCGAAAAGTGAATTGCTGTCATAATACAAAAACAGAATGAAGATTATATGATTGATAGTGAATAATATTGACCATATTTTTCATTTCATATGACAATTCGAAGTGCTACGGAAATACTGATGGAAAGACAGTTATATCAATTGTGAATACTGATGAGACTAAATAGTTAAATTTAAAAACCTACACAAATGAAAAGTCAAATCTCTTTGTCCCCGTTTGTATTATATCTGAAACCCTTTGGAAAATGCAAAGTGTTTCATGTACATTTTATTTCACACTTTTCTGTTATGCACAATTATTTTTTCAATATTTTGTTCTAAATCAAATTGCAGAAAAACCTATTGCTTTTATAAAATAATGACGATAGCAACTGAAGCATGATGTAATGTTTAAAATTATTTTTAAGAAGTGTAATGTCAGCAATTGTTTATCCAATACAATGTAACTATTATAACAGATTACGACTTGACATCCAATATGTGGATCGTCCACCCCCCCCCCCCCCCCCTCCTCCTCCGCCACCCCTCATTCATTCCGACGTTTAAATGTAATAGGATCAGTAAAATTACCGGATCATAATAATTATGACCGCGGGATGAAAAATTACCTCTTCTCTTACAATCATTGATCCATCACTATGATGTAGTCGATAACATAATCAGGTTGTTCTGATTTCCCCTATTAAATACACACATTTTCCATGTAGATTAGTGTAGTTGAGCACTGGTTTGTGACCGTTATGCCTTCTTGTTTTATTAAACCCCTCGTCGACGAAGTCGGAGGCGATATACATGTAGTAAAGCTGCTGCACGTCCTTCCTTCTGTCCTTCCGTAAAAAAATCTGGTTTCCGTTTGATAACTTTAGTAATGATTAACGGATTTTAATGAAATTTGATATGAAGGCACATGGTATCAAACTACAGCCTATGTTTAATTTCGGAGTTTGTAGGTCAAAGGAAAAAGGTCATTGCTCATTAAATATGCGAAAATGCCTACTTAGATATACACGAAAATGTTTGTTTTTAATCCAATAACTTAAGTAATGTTGTTAAGTACATACGTCAAAGCTCAAAGGTCACAGCTCATTGAATATGCAAAAAATGCTCAATTAAGGAAATTGTACCCGGCTTGGGGATGCTACGCTTTGCGTCGACTTCCTCTCTTGTGTTCTGTAACACTTTAGATCATGAGCCAAGTCCTTCATTCATATTTCCCAACTACTCCCTCAGTCAACAGGTCAACATGATCTAGAAAATATTATAATTTACTTTATCCGCAATGCCTACAGTCTCGATGGGATTAATAAAAAACAAACTAATCACCTCTGTCATTATCTATCAGTTACATGTATGAATAAACACCATTGAATCGGTTTTAAAAGAAGCCAAGAACTATTGAAAGTGGTACTAATTTCAGGTGTCAAGATTTGTCTATTATACACAAAATAAATGATATTGTGTTAGGAGCTTATCTAACACAATGTTACTATACGGCAACGATGTTAATATAATTTTTAATGAATTGTTGATTCTCGAATATAGTGTTATTTGGTTGTTATTAGTATTCATTAAACATAATGTTGCTATCATAACAGATTGAGACTCTTTACATCGACTCTGATGATCTCGGTAAACGTCCCTCTGCATCACGTGATCTCGCTCAGTTCATCTGTAAGATGACTCATCTGGAGGACCTGACACTCCGCGGTCAGTATCACGATGACTTCTACTCAACATCGTCGTCGATGGCATCATCTGCAAAGGTATTGATTTGATCGTATATTTCAGGGCTCTCAACACATCACTACATGTTTTGGAAATACTAGAGGTGTACTCTTTCCTATATAGTCAAACGCAAGTGTACAATTTTACTCTCCCTATTGGTACACCGTTAAGAGGGCTCGGTGTAAAAATGTCAGAGGAAAAAATGTCAGAGGTAAAAATGTCAGAGGTAAAAATGTCAGAGGTAAAAATGTCAGAGGTAAAAATGTCAGAGTTAAAAATGTCAGAGGTAAAAATGTCAGAGGTAAAAATGTCAGAGGAAAAAATGTCAGAGGTAAAAATGTCAGAGGTATAAATGTTAGAGGTATGGAATAAAAACAAAATCATGTGGCAAGTTTGTTATGGTTATACCCGGGTTATATATTCGGCTTATCGAAAAAGAACAGCGAGGGATATTCTGCAGTTGTTATTTTACCGCTGCTTTATTTTCCACTTTCCCAGTTTCAACTCTGGAGGTTAAGTTCGCAAAATTAATAAAGTTCCTTTCGACATGGGTGTGTATGGTGCCGGGGATTATTTTGACGCAATGCGTCGTAGTGATACGCCCCTATAAGGGGTCACACGTGTCGGAGGGTTTAAAATGGGGATGAGCTTCTGAATGGAGACGTTCTTTTACTTTTGCACTACTCACTTTAACACTTGACTTTTGTCGAGAACTTTCGTTTCTTCGTTTGGACTTTGTTCGTCTCTGGAACGTTACATGGGCTAGGTTGTAGGCTGCCACCGGCCAAACCGGTCTGTTTCACAAACATTAACACATCAACCAATTCAAAATATCAAAAAATGTTACACATTCATACATAATATATATGCAAGCCTGATCAGAAAAAAATAAATTTCAAAATCTATTTTCCACAATGTATTATCCTCAGGACATGTACGAAATACAACACACAGCCATTTATAAAATTTACATTATGGAAGAAAGGAATATAATAGACTAACTAGCCCATGCAGTAGCTGTACGTCTCGACATTCTGTGTGATAAAAGTGCTGAGATATTATGATGGCACTCATTTGTTTTGCTTGTACCTCTAATATTTTTACCTCTGATATTTTTACCTCTGACATTTTTACCTCTGACATTTTTACCTCTGACATTTTTACCTCTGACATTTTTACCTCTGACATTTTTACCTCTGACATTTTTTCCTCTGACATTTTTACCTCTGACATTTTTACCTCTGACATTTTTACCTCTGACATTTTTACCTCTGACATTTTTTCCTCTGACATTTTTACCTCTGACATTTTTACCTCTGACATTTTTTCCTCTGACACTTTTACCTGGCACCGTTAAGAGCAGGTACGAAAAGTTGATCGTTTCTGGAAGTGGATGATAAAAGTAAACTTTCTGTCATCATATAAAAACAGAATGAAAATTATGAGACTAATAGTATAAAATATAAGTTTCATATGACAATTCGAAGTGCTACGGAATTGCTAATGGAGAGACAGCCCTTTCAATTGTGAGTACTGATGAGACTAAATATTTAAATTTATAAACCTGCAAATATGTAAAATCTAATTTATTTGTCCCTGTTTGTTTTATTTTTCAAACCCTTTGGAAATTGCAAAGTGTTCCATGTATATTTATTTTCACACTTTTCTGCTATGTAAAATTAGTTTTTCAAAGTACTATTTAAATCAAATGTCAGAATAATGTATTGCTTATGTGAACTAATTAGGATAGCTATGTATCATGATGTAAAGTGTAAAAATATTTTGAAGTAGTGTAATGTCAGCAATTGTTTATCTAACACAATGTTACTATTATAACATGGTTCATTCGTATTCAACAAGGCAGTCATCGAATTTACATGTGATCAATCCTCACACTACATTAGCCCAGAAATCAATCAGACACAGAGGTCCAGATGTATGGATTTCTTTACCTAATGATATTCGAAATATAAAATCAACAAACTCCTTTAAAAGAGCACTCAAATGTATTATCATTTCACAGATGTAAGATATTACTTACATTATAATCTATTTATCAGTTCTAATTAAATCTAACATAATTTTGTTATTAGGCTTAACGAAATTCCTTTTTTTTTCTTTCTTTTTTTAACTTTGTAAATAGTGTAAATAGTTCACTACAAAACTTTAGGAATTTTATTTGTCATATATTATATATTTGAAAGGTGTTTTAACGATTCAAGCTCTATTTGCTTATGTTTCATCACCTTTGTGTGTTCATTCTTCACACTGTATATAAGTTGCAACTTGTCTTTGATAAAACAATGTTATATTCTTTTTCTACACCTATTCATCCATGATCCATGTAAAATTGAAAATGATTTGTTATATTATATTAATTTGTCATGTGATGTTAACTTCAATGAATTGTGAAATTGTGAACATGCATAAATAAATAAATAAATAAATAAAAATAAATAAAATAACGGATTAATACTTGGCATCCAGTATATGGATCGCCCCCTTCCCTTCCACCAGCCCTAACTCATTCCGACGTTTAAATGTAGTAGGATCAGTAAAATTATCGGATCATAATACCGGGGGATAAAATGCCCTCTTCTCTTACAATCATGGATCCCCCACTATAACTTTGTCAATAACATTATCAGGGTGTTCAGGTTCTCCAAGGAATAAAGGAAAGGGTTTTCTCAAGAGTAGTGTGATTGGTGACTGGTTCGCGACCGTTTTGCCTTCTTTTTGTATTCTCTTTTTTTCTGTTAGAATTTAGATCATGAGCCAAGTCCTTCATTAATATTTCCCAACTACTCCCACAGTCAACAGGTCAACATGATTTAGGAAATATTATAATTTTCTTTATCCGCAACGCCCAAAGTCCAGATTGGATCAATCAAAAACATATTACCGGTAATCACCTCTGTCATTATCTATCAGTGATGAATAAACACGAATAAACACCATTACCTCGGTCTCAAAAGAATCCAGGAACTATTGAAATTAGTACTAATTTCAGGTGTCAATTAGGCTATAGTTCCTCATTACAAAATAAATGTATTGTGTTTATATATTTTCATTGAGGCAACGACATTGATATAATTGTAAACGTTTCGCTGAATGTTGAATACAGTTATAATCGGATGTTGATAATTCAACAAAATGTTACTATCATAACAGATTGAGACTCTTTACATAGAGTGTTTCCGTCTAAGTGAACCTCCCTCTGCATCATTATGTCATTATCTATTAGTTATGAATAACGCCATTACCTCGGTCTCAAAAGAATCAAGGAACTGCTGAAATTAGTACTAATTTCAGGTGTCAAGATTTGTATATCATACACAAAAAAAATGTTATTGTGTTAAGAGTTTTCGCTACGGCAACGATATTAATATAATTTTTAAAGAATTGTTGATTCTCGAATATAGTTTTATTTGGTTGTTATTAGTATTTATTCAACATAATGTTGCTATCATAACAGATTGAGACTCTTGAGATCTACTCTGATCTCAATAAACGTCCCTCTGCATCACGTGATGTCGCTCAGTTCATCTGTAAGATGACTCATCTGAAGGACCTGAGACTCCGCGGTCAGTGTCACGATGACTTCTATTCAACATCGTCATCGATGGCATCATCTGCAAAGGTATTGATTTGTTCGTATATGGTTGGACTCTTAACAAATCACTTCATGTTTTGTTATACTGGAGCTGTACTCTTTCCTTTATAGTCAATCGCAAGTGTACAATTTTACTCTCCCTGTTGGTACACCGTTAGGAGCAAGCAGGTAGGACTTTGCATCTAGTATGTGGACCACCTCCCCACCCCTTACCATCCACCAGCCCTTACGCTAACTCATTCCGACATTTAAATGAAGTAGGGTCAGTAAAATTACCGGATCATATGACCGAGGGATGAAATCCCCTCTTCTCTGACAATCATGGATCCATCACTATAATGTAGTCGATAACATAATCAGAGTGTTCTGATTTTTCCCCGATTAAGAGCACACGTTTTCCTTGAAGATTAATGTGGTTGATGACTGGTTTGTGACCGCTCTGCCTTCTTGTTTAATTCTCTTTTGTTCTGTAAGACTTTAGATCATGAGCCAAGTCCTTCATTAATAATTCCCCACTACTCCCCCAGTCAACAGGCAAATATGATCTAGAAAGTATTATCATTTTCTTTATCCTTAATGCCACAGTCCCAATTGGATCAACCAAAAGCTTATTGATCACCTCTGCCATTATCTATCAGTTATGAATAAAGACCATTATATTGGTCTCAAAAGAATCCAGGAACTATTAAAATTAGTACTTATATCAAGTGTCAAGACTTGTACATCATAAACAAAATAAATGTCATTGTGTAAAGATTTTTCATAGTGGCGACGATATTAATATAGCAGAATTGTGAATATAGTTTTATTTGGTTGTTATTAGTATTCATTCAACATAATGTTGCTATCATAACAGATTAAGACTCTTGACATCTGCTCTGCTCATCTCGGTGAACGTCCCTCTGCATCACGTGATCTCGCTCAGTTCATCTTTAAGATGACTCATCTGAAGGACCTGACACTCCGCGGTCAGTATCACGATGACCTCTACTCAACATCGTCATCGATGGAATCATCTGCAAAGGTATTGATTTGATCGTATATTTCAGGGCTCTCAACAAATCGCTACATGTTTTGGATATACTAGAGGTGTACTCTTTCCTTTATAGTCAAATGCAAGTGTACAATTTTACTCTCCCTATTTGTTACACCGTTAAGAGCAGGTCCGAAAAGTTGATCGTTTCAGGAAGTGGATGCGAAAAGTGAATTTCTGTCATAATATAGGATTTCTCGGTCACTTTCGTAAGCTTTTCATTCGTTTTGATACAAAGTTCATTCAAATTCGCGAAATAAAGCTGCCGGCGTGTAAATTTCATTAAAAATAGCACTTTTTTCATTTGATTGACTTATTCGGTCAATGGATTTAGCACTTGTTTCATTCAATTTAACAACCGCTTACAAATGCGCAGTTAGCATTCATTTTCGTCAGCAATGGCAAATCGGCCGTCCGTTCCATTCAATTTCACTTTGGGTCATTCTGAATAACAAAGTTTTCATTCATATTCGCCTATCTTTACAAACCTTTGGTATTCATGGTATATGTACATGTTTCTCATCTAAATTAAACAAATGAGTTATATAACATGTCATTCTTGTGACTGAAATGGTAATTGTGACTGTGATCACGATCGTGATTGTGATTCAGTGTGATGGTGATTCAGATTTTGATGTGATTATGATTGTGATTGAACTGATACTCATAGATTGTCCTTTACATGTTCAATACAGACTAAATATAATTTACACAAATATAAATGGCTTCAAAGAGATTACGAACATCGAATAAATTATCAAAAACAAAACAAAACAAAACATTACAAATAAATCAATGTATAGAGTATTGATACCCCCCCCCCCCCCATTATTATGGTACGCCACTCCAATAGTCTGTAAACACACACTTTACATGCACTTATGCCACTGCATATTCATAAAAAGACACTCTTGCTTAGTTCCATGCTAATTGTATATTGATGTGGCTAGGTTTTATTTACTTAACACATGATCGTTTAGTTGCTAAATAGTAGTGATTTAATGGTTATACACACATAGTGAGGACAAATAACATGTTTGTTGCTTACCAACCTACACAATTTGAAATGGATTTAGCATGGAACTAAGCTTGCGGGGTTCTATATAATTATTATCATACTTGGTAAGATTTACATGTTTAATTTGTCTGCAAAACGTGTGAAACTGTATGCAAAGAAACGAATTCGAATTCACGGAAGACGTTATTACGTAATCGCGAATCGTCTCGCTTTAAATTGAATGAACATTTTACGAAAAAGAAACACGTTTTAAATCGAATGAAAAAGAAATGTTTTTGAATGATCGTTTTAGGAATTTAAATGCTAAAAAAGAACGAAAAATAACAGCTGCGGTGACAGAATCGGCGAAATTGAATGAACATAAAATGAATTTGTGTGGCCAACTTACGAAAGTGACCGAGAAATCCTATACAAAATCAGAATGAAGATTATACGATTAATAGTGAATATTTTTTACCATATTTCAAATTTCATATGAGAATTCGAAGTGCTACGGAAGTGCTAATGGTGAGACAGCTATTTCAATTGTGAATACTGATGACACTAAATATTTAAATTTAAAAACCTGCAATATGACAAATCGAATCTCGTTGGTCTATTTCTGAAACCCTTTGGAAATCGCAAAGTGTTCCATGTATATTTGTTTTCACACTTTTCTGCTATGTAAAATTAGTTTTTCAAAGTACTATTTAAATCAAATATCAGAATAACGTATTGCTTATTTAAACTAATTATGATAGCTACCAGGGACGAATCCAGGGGGGCACAGGGGCACGTGCCCCCCCCCTTGCTTATTCAGCGGCGGGCTGAGTCGTTGCGATTTTTGGGGGACCAAAATAAAAAATATATATTTCCTCTTACTCCCGTGTGCCCCCCGGGAAAAAATTCCTGGATCCGCCCCTGGCTATGTATCATGATGTAAAGTGTACAAATATTTTTAAGTAGTGTAATGTCAGCAATTTTGTATCTAACACAATGTTACTATTATAACAGATTAATACTTGGCATCCAGTATATGGATCGCCCCCCCCCCCCTTCCCATCCACCAGCCCTTACTCATTCCGACGATTAAATGTAGTAGGATCAGTCAATTTACCGGATCATATGACCGAGGGATAAAATCTCCTCTTCTCTTACAATCATGGATCCATCACTATAACGTTGTCGATAACATAATCAGGGTGTTCTGATTTCCCCCGATTAAAAGCACACGTTTTCCTTGAAGAGTAGTGTGGTTGAGGACTGGTTTGTGACCGCTCTGCCTTCTTGATTAATTCTCTTTTGTTCCGTAAGACTTTAGATCATGAGCCAAGTCTTTTATTCATATTTACCCACTAATCCCTCAATGAACAGGTCAATATGATCTAGAAAATATTACCATTATTTTTATCCGTAATGCCCAGAGCACCGATTGGATCAATAAAAAACCTATTGATCATCTCTGTCATTATCTATCAGTTATGAATAAACGCCATTACCTCGGTCTCAAGAGAATCGAGAAACTACTGAAATTAGTACAAATTTCAGGTGGTAAGACTTGTATATCATAAACAAAATAAATGTTATTGTGTTAAGAGTTTTTTTTTATTGTGGCAGTGATATTATTACAATTTAACACAAATGGTTGATTCTTGAATGTAGTTTATTTGGTTGTTATTTGTATTTATTCAACATAATGTTGCTATCATAACAGATTGAGACTCTTGACATCGACTGTTATTATCACAGTGAACGTCCCTCTGCATCACGTGATCTCGCTCAGTTCATCTTTAAGATGACTCATCTGAAAGACCTGACACTCTGCGGTCAGTATCACGATGACTTCTACTCAACAGCGTCATCGATGGCATCATCTGCAAAGGTATTGATTTGATCATATTTTGGGGGACTCTTAGCAAATCACTACATGTTTTGTTTTACTAAAGGTGCACTCTTTCCTATATCGTCAAACGAAATTGTACGATTTCACTGTTCAAAGTACTACACCGTTGAGAGAAAGTAGGTCGGAAAAGCTGAAAGTTTCTGGAAGATGATGCGAAAAGTGAACTTTCTGTCCTTATACAAAAACGGACAAACGTAATATTAAAGATTGATAGTAAAAACAATATTTTTTATAGCTATACTTCATCCAAATATATTGACAAATGGAAAATAATCGATCACTTCTATTAGTTCTTTCAAAACTATATATAGGAGGGACTGTTGAAATGTGAACATTATGCATATTATTGTATCAATGCAGCCAGGTTAAACTGGTGATAATCCATAGAAAAATATACATCAAGGGCCTGTAATAAGTTTGCACAATAGATTGAGACCCTTTGAGACACTACTACAACTACAACAACAACAACTACTACTACTACTACTACTACTACTACTACTACTACTACTACTACTACTACTACTACTACTACTACTACTACTAATACTACTACTAATACAAGTACTACAACTACTACTACTACTACTACTACTACTACTACTACTACTACTACTACTAATACTACTACTACTACTACTAATAATAATAATTATTATTATATTCATATTCATATTCAAATTTATTGTCCAATGATTGGAAATTTGTTTCATTTGCATGTCAGTACAAGATTAAATATTATAAACATCAATAAGATTCAGATGGGTACAGAGTATAGAACATTTAACTTGGACATAGGTAACAACAAATGCGATAGTTCAACATGCAGACTAAAATTCGATTCATAATTCAGACTGAGTAGTTAAATTCAATTCAAGTTCGGATTAAATTCATTCGCAATTTAGAATAAATACAATTAAAGATTCAGACCAATTCAATTCGTAATTCAGATCAAATCCATTTCAAATCCCGATCACATTCAATTCGTAATTCAGATTAAAATACAATTAACAACATCAAATCACATTCAATTTATAATTCAGACTAAGTAATTAGATTAAATTCATAATTCAGGTTAAATTAAGTTCACAATTCAAATTCAATACAATTCATGATTCAGACAAATTCAATTCATATTTCAGAAAATAATTCAATTCAGATCCCGATCACGTACAATTCATAATTCAGATTAAATTAAATTGACAAGTCAGGTTAAATAGATTCATAATAAAGATTAAGTACAATTTATAATTCAGATCAATTCAATTCGTAATTCAGATTAATATAAAATTAACAATTCAGATCAAATTCAATTTATAATTCAGACTGAGTAGTTAAATTAAATTCATATTTCGGGTTAAATTAAATTCACAATTCAGATTCAATACAATTTATTCTTCAGACCAATTCAATTCATATTTCATAATATAATTCAACTCAAATTCCGATCACCTACAATTCATAATTCAGATTAAATTAAATTTACAATTCAGATTAAATACAAGTTATAGTTCAAAATAGGTGATTACATTCAGTCACAATTCAGATTAAGTTAAGTTCACAGTTCAAATTAAATTCACAATTCAGATTAAATTCAGTTTATTATTCAGACTTAGATTAAACCCTCCTCGTAGTAATAGTAATAATAATAATAATCGAATTTAAACAGCTCCTTTTCCAGAGGTTACAAGACGCAGTGTGTCAGCAATGATATCCTCTGGCTCCACATGATCACTTTACGGGATGAATAATGGCGGATCAAGAGTAGGGGCAAACGCCCCCCTCCTTCGGCAAAAACCTATCTGGCATATTTATACAAAAAAGGAATGGGTCCGTAATTATGCAATATAGCCCCCCTCCCCACCCACAACGGCAATTAAATGCCATACACACACAAAAAATTGTGTAAGTTTACTCATAAACAAGTGTTAATTTACTGACACTATAATGACACACTAATACATACATACATACATATTGATATTTATATAGCGCCTGTATATAAACATGCTCAAAGCGCTTTACATTAGTAAATAAAAACAGAATAATTATTATATGCCTCCAAGTGCATTACACTCTAAAATATAACAATTACAAAGAAAACAATTGAGTTTTGAAATTTCTCTTAAATGATTTTCTGCGTACAACATAAAACCCAAAATTGTTATCAGTATTTGTCTTCAAACAATTTTTTTGGGGGAAATCTTTGCAAAAGTGTGTCTTAAAAGATGTCGTTTGTCACATTATGATATAATTTAGGTAACATTTTGCCATCACATTTATGGCGCATTTGTGGCTCCCAACACTTTAGAAGGGCTTTAAAGAGTACGAGGGAATCTGAGAAATGACCCCTCCTCCTTTTGTTATTGTTGTTGTTGATTGTCACCAATTGTCGGGATAGTGCCTCCAGGTAAATAATATTTGATCTGCCACTGGTTTACCAAGCCGTACAAATAATCAACTTTATTTGTTAGCTTTATCTGTTTTATTGATATTCATTAACATTTTTAATCGTTTAGTTATATTTTGCGGATGTTTACGTAGTTGAACATTTAACTAAAGCGACATGTTTTCCAAAGGGATTAAAAAAACAATGAATGTGACACTTGTAAAAGAGAAGGAATAACATGTAACTATACCATTGGTGAAAGAAAGGGCAGTACACATTGCGTTAATATATATAACTATATTCTTATTCTCGGGTGTTATAATGCATTTGGGTATTAAAATGAACTGTTATTTCATATAAATCATGTAAAACATGCATCATCAATTCGACAAAACCATAATGGCAAGGAACCAAAAGGTGTTTAATACACCCATTCAATGTCTTGTTTCGCCTATATTTTTCTTCCATAAGAATCTGTTGAGACATAACATTAATTCAAACGCTCAATTATATGATGGTTTATTTGTACTTGTAGACATGTTTTATATTAAATATCTGTTAATCCTGCAGTAAAATTTGATATCAGACATTCTTAAACGGCCCACTGTACATCACAATTCCAATAAATTAATATAATTAATTAACTCTACTGTATATACATCGATAAAAGTTCAAATGTACTATCATGATATAACATTACATTAAAAAAAAAATCTTTATCAATATTACAATTTCAGACTCTACATGTATGCCAGTTAGTTGTATTTGATTATTGCATATTATTATACCAAGTACGGAATAATTTGAATTTGACTAATCTAACAATTATTTATTAGGTGATCATCTTAACCTTTTTGCTAAGTTAGATTGATCTTCGTTTCATTGAATCTATAAACATATTTTTATTGGGACATGACATGTACAATTCTAGTGCATGAAAGTAAAAACAACCCAAACATTTCTTTATTTAACTTTGACTAACATGCAACTTATATTTGCATTTGAAGAAGCTTTCTTCGATTTGCTTGGCTCATGTCTTTTTTAAATCGTTGTTTATATTCTACAATACACATGAGGCTAGCATAATCCATTTTCATGATTTTTGTCGCTTTTCTTAATGAAACTTAAGAACGCAATTCAATATTTACCAACAATCGAACATTTGCTAGTGCACTTTGATTGCCTTTTTTTGTATGTACATGATCACGTCCAGAGTTGTAACACGAGCCCTACCCTGGCTGAGCTGACAGTGGATGATGACACACTAAAAGGATGGCAGGATTGTGGTTCGATGTTTGACAGTGTGAATAGGGTTACTATGGAGGTACGGAGTACGATCAACTGTGACGTCATCCAGAGGATCCATCTACCAGGAGCAACAGAACTGACCATTCAAACACGTGTGAATAGATGGCGACCGGCTGATTTCAAAGAGGAGCCCACTTCACTGCCCAAAGCCCTCCTGATTATCTCCCCTCAGCTTGTCAAGGTGACATTCAGGGATCTTGACATTGGTAACAGTAAAATGGAACTAATCTTACAAGCTTTCAGATCATCACACAACCTCAAACATCTGAAGATTATCAGGTGAGACATCATGTCATTTGTTAAAAGAGCACTTTGATATGCTTCATTTCTTTACCCCCTCCACTCTCTCTCTTTCTCTCTCTCTTTCTCCCCCTCTCTCTCTCTCTCTCTCTCTCTCTCTCTCTCGTCCTCATTCTCTCCCATTCTTTTTCCTATCCATAATACACTCAGCCCCCCCCCCCCGAAAAAAAGTGTACACTATTTATATTCAGAATTTTCATATTAAATAATTAAATAGTACTTATCTTTCATATCTCAAAATAAACATAAATTATTCCTTTTAAGATGATTTGCTATTGGTTTCATGCCCTTCGCCCATGAGTGAGATTAGTCATTTAACAATAGTCTATCGTGAAAAAAACCCATAAAAATGGGGTAATTGGCCTTTCAAATGTTGATGAGCATTTCCATCTTGTAGAATCAAATTAAAACAATTACAAAAATCATGAGATGCACGAAAGGAGAAATGCTGTATTCCGTCTATTTTGATACTGGTAGATTCATACGATGCGGGTCAGATGAGGGCGTGGATGATGTACTTGCTTGCAGTAAAGACCAGGTTATGGAGGTGGAGGTGGAGCATGGCAAACCGCGTGGGTAAGTCCTTAAAACTCTTACTTCCAGGCTTGCAGTGCTCCCATTTGCAGGTCAAACAAATGAAAAGGTTGAATTCCAACAGCATTTAAAAGACGATACTTATTCAGAACTTCCCTCAAAACGAAAAGGTTTGAAAATGGCTTTTTGTGGGAAAATAACCGCGACGACTATTAGTTGTCAAATTGACATAGTGTGATTGCAATCAGTAAAAGTCTGATTGTTAGACCTTTGTACCGAATGGTCGTACGTTTAATAGTTCCTGCAAAGTTCTTAGAATATTATGTTGGCTGCACAAAGGACATAGTATATTAAAACTGTAATTGCATGACAAAGATTCCATGATTTCCATGATTTTGAAAGATTCATAACTTTCTTATTTGTTGTCCAATTTTTCTTAAACTTTCACCGAATTGTTCTATAATTTTCTGCTTCCATTGAACCTATTTAATATGAGGGTAGACTTCTTCTTTAACGACTTACTGGCTGACTAAGAGTGTACACTATAATATACATAGCTTACATAAATAAGTGTGAGTTTAAATGTTTATCTTCGTTTTCATCAAGAATGATAGGAACTGACATTATGTACCACTCATAGTCTCACATCAATTATTATATGCAAAATGTAACAAAGAGTTGACAAATGGCGTGCAGGTAAATTAATATTTCTTTGGAAATGTGCAATCATGAATATTCAAAGGTGCCAATTGAATAATAGGCTTAGGTTACTGGATTAGCGAAGTGATAAACTGAAGGTATTTATACTATTTTTTTCATATTACACGTTGGCTTATTTCTTTACATTATTCACGCATGTTTGTATTAAGACGTTTTCTACGTATTAATTAACTGATTAACAGATTTTGCCCGTTTACATGTTGTAAAAGAAAATAAATTCAATTTGTTATTAGTAAAGATGGTATTGTTTGACGTAAAGCTGTGTGATATTCAAGCTCTCTTCTTTTCCCTCCGTTTACTGCTCTATGTGATTATTTAATGTAGCGCAGTTTGTATGTTGATGCACACATTTACACTTCTCTCTCTTTCTCTCTTTCTCTCTCTCTCACTCTTTCGCTCTATCTCTCTTTTTCTCTCTCTCTCTCTCTCCATCACTTTAGTGGAGATTACCCTGAGTAACCATAGAGATGGCACCACACTCGATCTGACGAATCAGACGGATCAGACAATCTTTGCACTCGGAACAGCTATTGTGATTGTGATTTTGAATTCCTTTCAAAATATTACTCTCAGTGTTCTTGCATCTAATATACTTTAAAGGGTGTTACGTGGATTTAGACGGTGAAAATCTCAAAACTTGTAAAATATCATGATTGAAATTTTCTTAAAGGGATAGTTGAGTTCTGTTTTGAGACCGCAAATGCCTTCAAAGTGCATGCTTATTGCTCTTATTCTTATTTCTAGTGTCCTTTTGGGACCTAAAATTGCTATGAAGGTAATTTTAGACCCCAAAATGTGTAAAATTTAGCCATACGATCATACCAATTCAGCTCCACTTTCAAAAATATACGGTGACCGTTAATTAATAATTTAATCAATAATAACAATAAATGGGCCGGCTGGTTGTGCGTAATATAACTAACACGACACAGCCAACAACACAAATCCACCATCGGCACTGGCTGAAATACTACGTAAAAGGCGCTATTTCATTTTTTCAACTTTTTTTTTTCAAATTATCGAATATTTTGTGGTGGTACACAAATATTAGAAATCGTTATATTTATGGATATTTCAGCCGTCTCTCAACCGATATTGATCAAACAAAGTAGATTTATCATAACAATTGTATGTTCTTTTAAATTTGACACTCAGTTTTGCATTATCTCACAAAACAAATTATTTGTGTAGCGCCCTCTGCAACAGATGGAAAAACATTCATTATTATAAAAAATACAGTAATAATTCTTTTCGAATTTGAATTGTGCAACTGGCAGTGCTTTACTCACCACATCTGCTATGTTGAGAATTTACATGATGCAGAATTTGCCTAGAGTATGCTTGCGTCAGCGACTGACGGAGACATTGACGCACCATAAGAGAGTAATATCGTACCGAAAAGTGAGTGCAAATCATACAGTGCAAACCTCTCTTTGAATTAAGGGTGTTATAGTCTGAATCATCTAGCTCGGTTAAAGCAATGAAATGAAGCAATCTAAACGCAATCTCGTGTACAACAATCATTGTCAAAATGATGGCTGTGCCATTAGAATCAATTGTCAAGCTTATACCTGACAAGGGCAATCCATCCCATGAGTGGAGAATAAATAAATTTAAAAAAAAAAAAAAATGAATTATCTATTACTTTCTATGTAAATAATAATAATAATAATAATTATCCTTGCTTATATAGCGCCTAACACTTACTTTATCAGAAGTCTCTAAGCGCTCTACAATAATACAGCATAATTACCCTGGCCAAAGGAATACTTTCAATGAGCGAATATAAACACAGCACACATGAACAAATGACATTAATTTGTTGAAATGTAATCCTGCTGTTGAGTTTCAGTGATTACGGCAGGTGGATATGGCGGCTTGTCATCGGGCGAACATATTTAGCTTTACATAATTGTGTATCGAAAAAAAATGTTCTATTCGTGTTTGTTCCATCATACTAATAGTGCGGTATGGTATGTAATACCGTAGGATTTTTGTGCCAAAGTTGATTTTTTTTTTGCTGTTTTGGCTTCAAAATGGTCCCAATTGACCAAAAATGATGGGGTCCAAATTTTCAGACCCCTCCTTCATTTCCTGGGTGGTCCTAGACCGGGAGCCAGTGGGGGTCAACCTAGCTGGGAAGGAAACCAATTTTAATGTGCACAGATGTAAAGATCGCATAGCTCCACATAAACAAATTGACCGTCTGGCATGTTCTAAGTGGTGGGTGTGGCCAGGGGGACGCCCCCACCAAAAAGTGCCCTTTTGACGACAAAATGGTATTATGTAAATAATATTCTAAGGAAACCTTGAACCACCATGAGTTTGGTGGCATATGAAAGAAAGTTAAATTATTTACATTTTGATACCAATTTCAAAAAATTTGGGATTAATTAACATCGAAAATTTAAGTAAAAAACATGATTTTGGTGATTTTTTTTCGAAAAATTTAATTTTATCAAAAAACATTATTTTCCATATATCAAAATTGGAGAATTGCATTTTTTCATAACTTTCCAGGAATTTGCTTATGTACAACGACAATATCCTGTGCGAGAGAGAGGTTTAGGTATCGTTTGAATAAAAAGTAATAGCAATCCAAAGTTATTGATTTGATTTCCACAAAAACAACATTTTTGCCCACATGTGTAATAACTGGATGCATATACGTGCATTAGTGTATTAAGGACCTGTTTGGTGTGCTAACATCGAGTTTTAAAGATAACTTTGAACTAAAACCTCTAATCACCATGAAGTTGATGTCAAAAGATGGATAATTAAAATACCTTCATTCTGATATCAATTTCAATGAGTGATGTAGTGTGTGAAATATAAATTTTGAGCCAAAAAGGTGCTGTATTGTAGATATTCCTCTGATTTTTGCCAGTATATCGGTATATTAACTGGACACACGTGATTAGACATTTAGTAGTGCGGAAAGTTCGACAGTTTGGGATTGGGGGAGGGGGCAAACATTCCAGGGGGCTCACCTTTCAGGGGCAGTGGCGTAATGAGCAAAAACGTTTTTTGGGGGCAGAAGAAAAATATGCACCACCACTCTTACACGTTACATGCCGGCCCCGTGGTGCGTTTTTCAAAGTGGAGTATTAACGACCAAGAAGAGCGAAGCGAGTGCAGCGTAAATTGGTGTGGGGTCAGGTGTCTGTACCCCGGCGGGGTCAAGGGGCGAAGCCCTCGGAAGCTGCACGGGTTTAAGGCATTGAATACGGTCAGATAAGCATATTTAGATACCTTATTTGTGACACTGGCATGTCACTAATTGAAATAGGGTCCAGGGGGCTGTGTCCCATAAAACTCAGCGTTTAAGGCATTTAATTATGGTCAGATGAGTATTCAGGGACCCGTCTTAGTATCCTTGGTGAGGTCCAGGGTGTGGAGCCCCCTGAAGCTCAGAGGTTTTAGGTATTTAATTACGGTCAGAAGAGCATATTTTGATACCTCATTTGTGACACTGGCAGGTCACTCATTCTTTCTTTCTCTCTTTCTTTCTGTTTCTCTTTAACATACTGTTTCAAAAAAAGTGAAGGAGGCTCGAGCCCTACCGTTCTGCAGGCCCTGACATGAATGCTTCTAAATAAGAATATTTTTTTGCCTAATTGTAAATTTGGGAGACTTGTCATTTTCCAACAAAGGCATACACAAGTATAATTTACCTCCCAAAAAGAGAAAAAATCACAGAAAATCATGTCATTTCAGCAACATGTTCAACAAGACCATAATATGATTTATGCAACAGGCATGATAGAACTCTAATGTAGACGGTGTTGTGTTGTCAAAATTATAAGCTGGTACCTAATGACATTTTCCTATCATCAAATCGAGAGATCCTTAGAAGTTCAAGGAGTTAGTAACGATTTAGGCAACTGCCAATGTCCACATTTCTTGAAACATCCCAGAGTACAGGAGAAGAACTTATCAATTGCACTCATTGAAATCGATATCAGAATGAAGGTATTTTAATTATCAGTCTTTTGACACCAAATACATGGTGATTAGATGTTTTACTTCAAAATTATCTTTAAAACTCGATGTAAACACACCTAACAGGTCCTTAATACACGAATGCACGTATATGCATCCAGTTATTACACATGTGGGCAAAAATGTTGTTTTTGTGGAAATCAAATAAATAACTTTGGATTGCTATAACTTGTTATTGAAATGATATATAAACCTCTCCCTCGCACAGGATATTGTCGTTGTAATAAGCAAATTCCTGGAAAGTTATGAAAAAATGCAATTCTCCGATTTTGATAATTGGAAAATAATGTTTTTTGATAAAATTAAATTTTTCGAAAAAAATCACCAAAATCATGTTTTTTACTTAAATTTTCGATGTTAATTAATCCCAAATTCTTTGAAATTGGTATCAAAATGTAGATAATTTAACTCTCTTTCATATAACACCAAACCCATGGTGGTTCAAGGTTTCCTTAAAATATTATTTACACAATACTATTTTGTCGTCAAAAGGGACACTTTTTTGGTGGGGCGTCCCCCTGGCCACACCCACTACTTAGAACATGCCAGACGGTCAATTTTTTATGTGGAGCTATGCGATCTTTACATCTGTGCACATTAAAATTAGTTTCCTTCCCAGCTAGGTGGACCCCCACTGGCTCCCGGTCTAGGACCCCCCAGGAAATGAAGGAGGGGTCTGAAATTTTTTGGTCAATTGGGACCCTTTTGAAGCCAAAACTGCACAAAAAAAAATCAACTTTGGCACAAAAATCCTACGGGAGCTGTTTCAGTGACATACCGTACCACACTATAAGATACTGGCGTCATTGACAACCAGTCTGTTCGCCAGCGCGGCTACACTTACAAATTCTACAACATCGTACTTTACCGGCACACAGCCAGCGACACTCCCTGTCAATTGATGCCGACATCTTTGTATGCTCCTATGAGAATTGCCATTGCGTACGGGTAGTGAAAATGTAATACAACTATTGCTAAGTATATGAATGTTGTTTATTTTTTCTTCATAATAAGTTTCAATTTAATTCAATTACGTTTTTTAATATACACAAGACTATATCATTGTTATAACTTCCGGAGCCTATGACCTACAAGCATTGCTTTCTCTTTAGGCTCCATCATATTTCTTCCTCTATACAACTTAGTCTTTTGTATTATTCTCTTTGTTTGTATAAACGCATCCTAAAATGAGTACAAAATGTAACATCCTAAATGTAATGATGTATTATACAACATGTGAAATATGAAAATAAAGTGAAACTGAACTGAACTGAACTGAAATGTATAAATACAGAATATAACGGTAATGAAAAAATAAAGAAATAAAATGAATATATACAAAGAACAAAAAGAATAAACGAACGCACCATATAAACGAACCAACAAAAAGACCAAACAAACATGGTGACCGTTACATTTTAACCCTTTTCTCAGCCAAGTAGGCCTAATCATACTATATAAGTACCCTATTTCTCGAAAACACAGTATTGGACAAGGTCATGAAATTTGCTAACTTAATTGCAGGCCTATATGTCTTTGTGCTTGATAATTTAAACCAAAAATAAAGATCGATTTTATAAAAAAAAAATCTTTAATTGACGATAATTTCAGCACCAGGCCTAATGTGATTTCCTTTAAGCGCAAGAGTTTTAGGTTAAATCTTTTGAAGTTGTATCCACATATGGGAAATGAAGGAAATACTTCACCCTTCCAAAAAGGCCAAATGAAGACCAGTGTTAATTCACAAACAAAATACCGTTATATTTGAATTTGAAAATGAATTTTATTTGTAAATTTCATTCAAATATATGAACATTTTGTTTCACAATACATAAAACAAATATATAAACAAGAAAATCAACAAGTGGTATAGTTTCTCGAGTAATCACAAATTAACAATACAAATTGTAGCTTGCATATACAGTGGTAAATAATATTATTTTATCCAATATCTCTTGTGTATGAACTGTTGCATGTATCACATAAAAGGTTTCTTATGATTTATGATTTTCATTTTGAAAGTGAAAACAATCTTGTCTGATATATTTGAGTTGGTAATTTTGTCTGTTGATAATTTGTAAATAACGTAGCCAAATTGTATGTGCCTATACAAAGGAGTGTCTTTGCAACGCAAGTTATAAATTACTGACACTTATAAACTGAGGCTGTATAAATGCAAATTAATTTTAAATATCCAATCAGCTGTCAAGTTCAACTAGTGATTGTACACTATTACATTCAATGCAAGAACATTATTAAGAGTTAATCATGTGGCTTGAAGCTTAATATTTTTGATTTATTTCTGTATTTATGGAACTAATTGTTTATTGTATAGCGCACTGAGACATTACCGCATTTTGTGAAAATATTCCAACGCACAATTTATCACTAGTAGTAGTAGTAGTAGTAGTTGATTTTGTTGTTATTGTTGTGGTCTTGTTGACGATGTTGTTGTGGTGGCGGTATTACTATAAGTATTTGTATTGATTAATATGATCTATCAATATCACGTATTCCATTCGGTATCAGCAAAATATTGTTTAAACGCCAAATATGTTTACTGAAACTTGAGTATTTTATATATATTAATTAGATTATAAAGAATGTCGTTCGTCGTTAATTTACAATGTAGTCGTTCGTCGTTAATTTACAATGTAGGTCTATTTCGTTGCACACAGTCATGACTAACTAACTATATATATATTAGAAACCATTATCTTGGATTTAGCAGTGATGAATTACATTCATCTTCAGTTGTGTATTGTAATATAAAGTGACAAATATGTTTACATGACAATTTGAATGTGGTTATAATGTAGGCTCTATTAACTAAATGTAAATAATATAATGTGCCTTTAATTTGTCTACTTTTATCTATGTATTATCTGTGCGTGTATTGTGTATATGTTCCAATTCATCTGTAGTTTGGTGTAATCTAATAAGCATGATTATATTTGTTATTGTAATTAGTTTTCAGAAAATAATTATTCTGCACTACCATTTACAGCGCAAAGGGACCTAACAGACAGTACAATGCGCTGTATAAATAATTACTTATTGTTATGTTGTTTAAAGGCCCACTGCACTACTTGTAGCTACTTGCGCCCTCTATATAACAAACCATGCCTAATCGGTGACCATTGGTCCCCCATGATCCTCTTTTTCTTATGTTAACTGAGAGCTGAGTTGATGAGATAACCACCTGTCCAGTGACCTTGCAGGGCAGTCTAATCCCTCCTGTAAACTATGGCAGATACGCTTTAATGAAACCCTTACTAACCCGAGAAATCTATTATTTTGAACTTTGAAGTAGTCAGACTTTTGTCCACATTATTGAAATAAAATTCATTCTACAACTATTTGATTTTTTTACTCCAGTTTCTAATTCAGATGTATAGGTCTACAACACTCCCTTCTCTTTCTGTCACTGTTTCTCTCTCCTCATTTTATCAATCAGTTTTCAAATGAACCAGCGCAATTAACGTTCTTGAATGGAATATGCGAAACCATCATACCCTGCCTACATATATTATATAAAAAAAAAAAAAAAACTTTTCATGAATGGTGCTCAGCACATACTATGTCAGTTTCCTTCCCTTCTAATTTTCCCGGTTCTTTCGTATTATATTATCTTTTTCTTAATTATCTTCTGTTACGCTTTCATTTCAATATACTCAGGGGCGTACGCAGGATTTTTTCAAGGGGGGGGGGGGGTTTAAAATATTTTGCTCCCGAAAATTTGAAAATCGCGCCGGCCGAAAAGTCGCTCAGTGGGGGGGGGGGGGGAGGGGGGGGGGTAAGCGGACATTTTTTTTTTTTTTGGAGTCCAAAAAAATCACCTTTTTTAGGTTAGCCGTGGGTATAATTGTTTTTTTTTTTTTTTTTTTTAAATAATAATATAAAAAAAAACAAAAACAAAGGGGGGGGGGTTTAAACCCCCACCCCCCCCTGCGTACACCCCTGAATATACTTATGTGTTAACTAATTTGATAGTGGGCGTTCATTATCTTGTTTAATACCTTGATCATTTCATGATACTCTCTCGTTCTTCTTGCAATCATCTCTGACTACTCCTCTGTTATTTACCTCACATCAGCTCACTTCTCCTTTCTATCCTTCTCCTTCTTCTGACTCATTTCCTTCTCTCCCCACCTCGATCTGCTGTCCTTCTTTCTCTATCACACCTTTCCCCTTTACTCTTTCTTAGTGCTCATTCTATGGGTTATTCTACTTTTTAATGTCTAAGATATCAACTTCTATCATATTCTGTATATTTATCATTCATGTATTACGATTATTACTGTTTTGGTTGTTTACATATCTATTTTCTATTCCTTGTAAAACAATTCCCATGTAACATTTCCATGGTTTTACCTTGGAAAAAACAAATTGATCCAAATTGAATCAAATTGTATCGTATTAAATTAAAATTCATATATACTGCATTCATATAAAAGTTAAAATATGATGGTAATTATCAATGTGACGATATGTAAAATTGATGAAGGATTTGATTTCTAGCATTCGTTTTTGCATGACATAGTAAACCTCTTCTGATTTACATATATTTCTATATATTTACCAAGTATTACTAATAAGATAACTGTATAAGTGTTATCATGAATTCATTGACTCATATTGTAAGAAACTAAGTTTTGAGTTTTAATGATACTTCTGTGTAACTAATGTCTTATTTCCCATCGATTATCAGTGTATATGATGGTTGATACCTTATGCAGTAACCATACTCGAGTATAATGCTGTAATATATAGTAATCAGTATAAATTATGTTCACTTTCATTGTATACTGGGAAGGGTCATGAATACAACTGCCCTATATTTCTTTAAATGCTTTCAAGTCTCAAGGGTTGCTTGCATCTATCCTGGGTAATGTCTTTCACAATCATAGTAACGAATGTTTGTTTGTTTGTTTGTTTGTTTTTATTTCTACATTTTCAAAATGAAACATAATCATATACATAAAGTAACAAATATTTCTTCATTTTACATAATTATACATTTGTAAGTACATTGAATAAGATGTATACAATGTGCGTTGTGTCAAGATTTGGTTGCATATTATGATGACATATTATGACAGAATAGGCACTTTTCATGTATATGAACAGTAAAATAAAATCTTAATCTGAAACAATTCGACGATTATAAAGGTTTTTATTCTTTTATTTTCAAAGAGTGTCTTGTATATTTGTTACACGTATGTATAAGGAAATAGGGTTAATAGTAGAAAGAAATTGCAGATGAGAAATGTGATTATGATGAAGATGATTAATGTTATTGGTATCATTATTATTATTATCATTACAATAATTATCTATTCAGCATAAACAAAATCAAGTAAAAAGTGAACAGTGGAGCCGACAAAGTTTTAAAAGAGTCACATGGATGCAGGGACAGGAGAACGATTAATAATAATTATATACCTTAATTAAGAAATCCAGCCATCTGATTGGTCGAAATTTCAGTCGTGGTTTTAGCCATTCCCGCAAATAAACGAAAAATGCCAAACCTATGTAATAGTTCTAGAGTAAATCAGTAATATCCCGGCAAATTTCCAGTTACCGGGAAAATAGTTAAATCTTGCTGAAGTACGCATTGGTTCACGTGTTAAATTCTGGTTTGAGCGAGCGCGGATACCATATAATGTGTGTGTGCGAATCGGTCGCTAGCTTAATCTTTAATTTTTTTTTAATGTCGATCGTACTACTAAATCTGGCCTAGATTCTACTTATAGTTTCCAAACAAGGCAAAAATGGCTGAAGAAACTCTTCTCGAAGATGATCAATTGCAAGACTTGATTAATTCTGCTGACAGCAAGAATACCAAAAGGGTACGTGAAATTCATAATGAAAATTATATACCTCACTTAAAGGCACACTGTCCTACTTGTAGCTACTTGCTCCCTCTATAGTGAAAACTTCCCAAATCGGTGCCTGTTGGTCCCCCATGATCCTCTTTTTCTTATGTTAAATGAGAGCTGAGTTAATGAGATAGCCACCTGTTACGGTGACCTCGATGGCTCGCGGTGTGGTCTAATCCCTTCTGGTTGAAGTAGTAAAGCCTACCTTTAAGAAATCCAGCCATCTGATTGGTCAAAATTGCATTCATAAACTTTAACTATTTCTGAAAAATTCCCAGTAACCATGGTTAAAACAGTTCTAAAATCCCAGTAACCATGGTTACCGGGAAAATAGTTCAGTCTCCATGGTTACCCCATAGATTTACATGTTAAAAAATGGTCTGAGCGATCGAGGATACCGTACGTGTGCGAAGAATTGGTCGGTAATTTCAATACAATTGAATCTCGATCGATCTTACCGACAATTTTTATCTAGCATTGTTGACATGAAGACGAAAATAAACTTCCAAAAACAAAACAAAAACAACATCTGCCGATAGATCTTGATCTAAGTTCGTGCCAATATGCATTGCAAAAGTAAAAGAAGGGCCCGTTTAATGGAGCAGCCGCGAAGCATCCACCACGCGAAGCCGTTTTCAATCCATTTTAATGTATATATTAGAGAAAACTGCTCTGTAAGGTAACAGAGCGCGATGGCCGAGCGGTTTAAGGCGGTGATGTTAGTAACATCACCTTCTGTACGCAAGAGATCAAATCCCACCTTCGACATATTAAGTTTTTTTTATTTATTTATTTATTTTTTTTTATTTTTTTTTTCGGCATATAAAAGTATTAATGACTGCTTTAATATTCGAGAAATAGTTGTTTTTCTACGCTCTCGGGAAGGTTACAATTGGGCTATTGCCCTCGGCACGCCTCGGGCAATAGCACAATTCTAACCTTCCCTTGAGCGTATAAAAACAACTATTTCTCTCAAAGCAGTCGTTAATACTATATTCTGTTGGACATTTTGTTCTTGGAAATTGTGTGCGCATACGTGTACGTCGCTACAGCTAAACACGTTAACTACCACCACGAATTATGACATTGTTGCATCAATTCGACCATATCTTAAGTTACCATTGACGTTATAATTGGGGCGAAACGCATTTTAAAGCACAGAATATATGCTATTTTGTGGAGTAGAAATCCTTTCTGGGGAACTTGTAACCCCGCTGCCTTTTGTTCTTGAATGTTGTTACGCATTCACTTTCTGAGACAAAATCTATGGCAGATGCCATAATTTTGTGATGATACATGTGCAGATAAACTAGAGAAAAGCCAAGGTGGTGTCATGCTCAGTGGCTGCCGGGCTCACGATCAATCGGGCAAAAATAATTTCCATTTTCGGTTTAACTTAAAGGAAACCAAAACCTTCATACTAAGTTAGTTTTATTGTAAAGTTTAAAAGATTTGAATAAAATCAGTGAAAATTTGAACAAAATCGGGCAAGGAATAAGGAAGTAAGAGCTTTTTGAAATGACTAGTCACTAGAGGGCGGTATTCAATTTGATGACATCATCTGTGAACAACTCTCCATGCCTTTTGTAGATAAATTTCACAATTTTTTGTTTTCTTCGTATTTATTTGTGTTCTTGATCCGACTTCATAACATGTGAAGTAGAATATCATTTTTCATTCTATATCTTGCTTTCGGGGGAGTACATTATCTCGATCACAAGAAAGAAGGAAAAACATGAAATTTGGTGTACAAAAGGCATGGAGAGTTGTCCACAGATGATGTCATCAAATTGAATACCGCCCTCTAGAGACTAGTCATTTCAAAAAGCTCTTACTTCCTTATTCCTTGCCCGATTTTGTTCAAAATGTCACTGATATTTTTCAAATATCTTAAACTTTACAATAAAAGTAACTTAGTATGAAGGTTTTGGCTTCCTTTAATACAATTTGGAGTAGACTTTAAAAGATTATTATTATTGTTATTATTATAAGTTGGCTCTTTTTTCGGTATATAAAAGTAATAATGACTGCTTTAATATTCGAGACATAGTTGTTTTATACGCTTTCGGGGAAGTTAGAATTGTGCTATTGCGCTCGGCACGCCTCGGGCAATAGCACAATTATAACCTCCCCTTGAACGTATAAAACAAATATGTCTCTCAAAGCAGTCATTATTACTATATTCTATAACCTGTCGTCTTTCCTAGATTCAACAGACAGTTAGTTAAAACATTGGTGTTAACCTTGACATTAGAAAAGAAAGGAGTGAGTTAAGAAGCCCTGTGTTCATATAGGCCTATATTGCTCTAGATAAAATAAAAGAAGTGAATACATGTACATGTTGCTCAAGCAGGACTTTGAACATAAACATGGATATGAAGAGGGCGCTATGCAATTATGTACAAATTCAACATATTGAGGGTGGCCACATTTTATGGGACTGACTTGGATTAAAAGGAAATCGCATTGTATGATATAAGGTCATTAACAATGCATTCGGATTTATAACAATATAATAATGGGTTTGTTTTTTATTGAAACCTTTGATGAACCAGTTGTTTCGGAGAGTAAATGTATTTAGTAGCTCCATTATATATATAAACGAAATCTTATCATTATTATATAAGATTTCCGATGTACATTATGTGTGTGAAATATTCCCATGCTCTGGTAAAATACATTGTATAAATGTTGCCCTTACACAGTCAAAGCAATAGGGTGAATGATATAATATATACATGAATATATCTTACACTGGTCAGTGAGAATCAGTGGAAGGGATGGGCACTTATTTGGGCCAATAATTATAGCTTGACCCATACTTTGCTCACAACGCGAAGCTTACCTTTAGAACCCGGATGGGTTCAGAATGGCAATGTCACATGATGGTGCTGTTGGCATTGTCAATGGTGCTATAGATAAATGGACCGTCCCATATAGCTTGGTCCACATTATGCCCACTTTTCCTGGATGCGAGACCAACTTAGTCAAGACGGGGCCTAGATCATGCCAATGGTGCAAATGGTATAAATGGGCCGTGATATGCTTTGACCCATATTTTGTCCAAGTTATTCTTTATTATTAATTCGTTTTTTTATACAGTACAATATCATACACATCTTTTCGATAAGATTCCAAATCAAAGGAAATATGAGCAAACAAATTAAGGTATCGTATGTTGGCGAAAGGGAGATAACCTGTTTCAGAATTCGGCTCACGAAAATTATTCTTACGACAGTCAGTATACAATAATTTTTTATTTTTTTTTAAAATCATATTATTGGGGTTCAGACATAATGCTCTACTGAATCATTAAACAAACTTGCTTATTTTACCCAGGCTACCCGGGTGCCAGTCATAAACAATAATATTTGACACCATTGCAGAAGTGGTACAGGTATTTTTTGTAATGTTGTCTTCTTTTGAATACGGACTTGCTGAAAAATGTATTGAACTAAATATAACAAACAAACACAAATGAGGATCAATGACCAATACAAAAAAGAAAACAATTATGATTAAGCCTCAACGACACCATCTTTACTGGAAATACGACATAATGTTATTCAAAAGGAAACACATCGTATTCCAAACTTTCTACTTTTGTACATATTTATCATGCGCCAAACATTATTATCTTCATTATCTTAAAAGCTCTTAACAATCACACGATTGAAAGTGTTTTGAAGACCTGTTGCAGCTGAATGATAAACTCAAGTCAGAGTATAGCTGATGGCTAACATCAAATTGGCGTTTGCATAAAACAAGGCACGACAATGACATGAATATATTATCTGCATACCTACATGGAAGTAAGAATAGTAATAATTTGCCTCTTTCATTCTATCTTACTGTCTTCTACATCACATGTACTACGGAGTTAGTTAGAGTACCGAAGTGTGACGTCATACTGGCCAAGTTATCATTGTTGTCGGTTGCAAACAGTTTGATGCATAAAGAATGGCGTGATGATCACACCAGCGCCAAACACTGAATATGCCCTGCTCTAGCCCGTTGCTTGAATGATTTTGAGGTAAACCTCATGCGCAAGCTCTTTTATTTGGAACCAGTAAACTGGACGACGACCGAATTTGATGTTAGCACTTCGGTACCCAATTGAATTTGACATAAATGTGGTCATCTAGCTCTTGATTAGCAAATTAACTAGCGGAAAGTAATTACAATATAAGTATGATTAGTAATAATTATAGCTCTCGTTTTCGAGAACTTTCTGGACCCTCCTACTTCTGGAATTTCACATCCCTGCCGTGTGGAGAATCGAAGTCTAGATCGGGACCGATGGCTACTATACCGTTAGGATTGATGTGCCTGTGGACCATCTACACGACGAACGAACGAATGAGAAAGAGAAAATGATGTTGATTGAGAATTTGTATAGGTTAATATTTTTCGTTTTAAATTCTACATTCGTTTACTTGCATGAACTGCCCCGATGTGATACATTATCAGATGACGCAGTATAAGTGGTATCGATTTTATTCATTACAAATATATATATATTATATTCGATTTTTGGAGCGGGGGGGGGGGGGGGGTCTTCAACTAGGGAACGTATTGGTGCATGCGCTAGCTTGGAATTTTGCTAGGTATATATACATGTAGTTTACATGTCAAAATAGGCTGATATGACAGGGGTGAATAATTGTTCACGCTTGTAGAGACATCACAGACGTATTCAGCGCTATAAATCTTGAACGATAGACGTCGAACCTATAAGTGAATAAAATGACATGGAGAGGTGTGAACAATAAAAAAAAAAGTTAAATAGTGTTTCAAAGATATATTACAAACTATCATTGACTTCACAGTACTCATTGCATCATAGATGAAACATATATCCCAAACGGATAGTGTTACTAATTACCTGATAATGTTTCTGGATATGTTCTTGGTCTACTGTTTCTCCAATCCCCGGCGTCTGGTAAAGGTCACGGGTGAAGCCCCATAAGTTGGGATAGTCCACGATACGCTTCTTGTTGCACTGAGTAAAATAAACACAGATTAAAAGTCCATTAACTATAACAAAATATAATCATTGATAAATAACATCAAACGGAACTCATTATCACTACAGTAGCGTATTGGGGTGGTGGTGGGGGGGGGGAGAGAATATCGGTGATTCCCTTCATAAATACTTTTTTGTTTAGGGGGACCCCCCCCCCCCCCTAAACAAAAAAGTATTTATGAAGTATTTATGAGCCCCCCGCTCATGTCAGTAATTTTGTCCGTGTGTATGACTGTATTATGACCATGCAAAGAAATCAAGATTTCCAAAGTGAAGTGAAATTTATTTGGCTGCCCCCTCCCCCCCCCCCCTTCCAAAAAAAACAAAAAAAACATTGAAAGGTGGCTACGCCCTTTAGATATGATTATTTAGACCTACATTGGATACTATGGCAGTCGTCAGGAATAAAGCCCGACAGTTTGAGCAGTCGAGGATTTCTTCCTTTCCCTTGCTCCATTCAGTAAAATAACAAGATATTGAGAAAAATAGTGCACTTCAAATATACTGATGGAATCAAACTCAACAAGCTTGGACATACCCCTGGAATATGCATCGAGATCATTAACAAATCTAAAGCACTCACATTGTAGCAAAATAGAATAGGCAGTTTATTTCAAAATCGTAAAAACTTCGAGATTCGAGTGTAAAACAACTGACTGTTTTTGCGTAAAAGAATGATAAGAAGCGAACAATGAAACAAACAATACATGTGTCTCCCTCTCTGTTTTCTTTCTACTTCCCGCCGCCATCCCCTCTTTCTCTCTCTCTCTCTCTCTCTCTCTCTCTCTCTCTCTCTCTCACTCTCTTTCTCTCCCTCTCTCTCACTCTCTCTCTCTCCCTCTCTTGCTCATCTCTCCTTGTCCACCGCTTTCTATCGTTCTATAATATATGTATGGATGTTTGTGCATGCATATCCCTCCCCTTCTCTCACACTCTCTTTCTCTTTCTCTGTCCTTTATATTTTGTACTGATAAACACTTTCTTTTCTCTCTTCATTCTCCCATACCACTCCCTCGTTTCTCTACAGAAGCCTAAACACCCATCTTCATCAAGCAGAGGAATCGTATCATAAATGTATAATGTAGATTAAGGCATAACATTCTGGCTCAGACAGGATAAAAACTGATATCATGGATAAAGACTAAAGACTAATTAAAGTCGATGATCTTTACGGCATATCTCTCATGAATAATTAATGTTCACAGAGTGATGTACTGGTCAGTGCTTGGGTTGCAACTGACCTTTTAGGATACACCAAAGGCTAGGGTTCGGAGTAGGATAGGGTATGGCCGGGTTGGGTCCAATAATGAAGCATGAACTTCTTAGTAGGTCCATGATTGAAGTAAGGGATTCGATTAGTGTTAGACAAATGCATAGTTATTGTCAAAGACTCATTGGTGCATCACTCCTCCTCCTCTTCCCCCTTCTCGTATTCTTATTCTTTCTATCCCTATCCATCTTCCTCCATCCCAAATTTCATGACACCAGTCTACCACGTCCACCACGCCCTCATAATCCCATCACCATCTGTTTCCTAGGTGACGCCTCCATCATGGTTCAACCCGGTTCTTTCCATCCTCCTATAATGGGTCACATGGGAGCATCACATCAGGAGGCCAGACACCTCGCGATCTGCTCCTTCTTTATTCCTTACGTCATCATAATGAGCAACAAGGCAAGTGGTTGTTTCATCTATCTACCCCATCTGCTGAGTTCAAGAGGGGCATTAACCCGTATACTTTACACAGAGGTAACGCCCTTCTGGCTCTCAGCAGGCGTATCATCTGACCCTTTTGCCCCGTGTCTAATTCATAATTCACAGCTTACATGACGGCATGGCGCTAGATGGGATATGTATCATTAAAATGACAATCACCTTTCCTTTGCAAAATGAATTTTGAGCAGGCACTCGAGACTGCATCATTATACGTTGGGGAATTTCATACTTGAGTAACTCGGGTAACGAACGACAGCATGTAGTTCGGGAGTAGAGGACACGAAAGTGGAATAGGAATAGGTATCACGTTTCATCCTTCATCGACAATAACATGCCAGATGGACTTAAAAAGAAACCATATCATTGGAGAATTATTATATTTAGCGTACTTTTTTATGAATTCGAAAGTAGACGAAAAGCGAATGCTATTCGTAAAAATATTTATTTCTATCCTTATGGAAGACAATGGAAAAGGTCTGTCTTTTTTCCTGTCTCTCTCTAAATATCCTTCCCCATATTTTCATTCCTTATATTTTGTCCTAATCTTTCATGCATCCTGACCTTTGATTATGTCGGTTGTGTACTTGCTTCATCATAACTCATAAGTGAGTGAAAACAATGATGATGATTTTGATGAATGTGGTAGTGATTTTAGTGATTATGATGATACTGATGGTGATGGTGAAGATGATGGTGATGATGATGATTATGATGACAATTTTCATGACGACTGTGATGGTGATGGGGAAAGTGATAATGATGATGATTACGATGATGACGACAACGACTACGACTATGATGATAATAATAATTATAACAATGGTTATGACGACAATGATGGTGATGGAGATGGTGAAGGTGACGATGATGGTGATCAACGCCTATCTACATCTTTATTTTTGCTGCCGATGACGGGGGCCTAAATTCCGGGGGAGGCATGCAGGGGCACTTGTCACTCCAACAATACTTTAATTTACTACGTGTCTTATGGAGTGAAGCTTCCAATATAGCGTCTACCCAGGGTTAATCACAAATCCCTGGTCTACCCTAAACCCTGAAGACGGATCGACATAACCTTACTCTATTCTTGTTTATGTCCTCTTCTGTAATCAAGGTAGTCCACAACTTGTATGGCTTCACATTAAAGGCATCGTTTAACAATGTTAAATCTGAGATGCACGGCCCTACGCGTTATCGGTGTCTGTGATATGGTGTAATATTGAAGCCCTAAAAAAATTGCGCTTCAAAATGATCAAGAAGTGCCTCAAAAAGTAGGTTGACGCCACTCGTGCCTCTTCCATTTGTTTAATTTCTTTTCTTTTCTCCCTCTCTCTCTCTCTCTCTCTCTCTCTCTCTCTCTCTCCATCTCACTCTCTCTCTTTCTCTCTTTGACCTTTTTTCAGTTGTTCGACAGAGGGAGGAGTGCTCCATGAGCCCCCCCCCCTACCCCGTGTTGCTACGCCTCTACTTCATTATGTTTCATTCGAGACATATACAATGTTTGCTTTGATCATATACCTTGAAGTGGTGAACGTACACGACATCGAAACGTATCAAGGTGGTGAAGAGACGGATGTCGGCCTCAGTTAGACGATCCCCGCATAGATAACGAGACTTGGACAACACATCCTCCACCTGTGAACATGAATTCATAAACATATTCAGGGAATGAATATATCTTTACATTATTCAAAACAATATGATCACAAAATCCTGTCTTGTATTGATTATTGTTATTGCCCATGCCCTTCTGAGAAAGATGTGAATATCTCAACTTTTCTTTTAATTCGAATAACCCATTAGTATGCGTTTACGACGAAAACGACGACCATGAGTGCTCCTTCTCTTGCTTCAACAACAACAACAACAAAAACAACAACAACGACAACAACTACTACTTATATTACTTCTACTTTTTCTACTACTATACACACTAAGAAAAAATGGTGCAAGTATGCACCTTTAGGGGTGCAAACCGATGCAACAATAGCAGCACCTTTAGGGGTTAAATCCTGCACTCTTTTTAAAGGTGCATTCCTGCACCCTTTAAAAGGGTGCCAGATTGAACCTTTTAGGGGAAATAGTACCCTTCATGATTCATTCCTGCACCTTTAGGGGTGCAAACCGATGCAACACTAGCAGCACCTTTATGGGTTCAATCCTGAAACGCTTTAAGAGGGTGCCAGATTGCACCTTTTAGGAGACATGTTAGTTACCCTTAAGGTTCAATCTTGCTCCATTAGGGGGTGCAAACGATGCAATAGCAGCACCTTTAGGGGTTCAATCATGCACCCTTTAAAAGGTGCAATCCTGCACCCATCATCGAGGAATACTAATGAAAATTTGCTCGTACAAATACATATTAAACATGCATGATGTTTCTTGGTTAGTAATCATATAATCAATATATATATTGCTAAAACGTGAATGTAATTGTAACATGATCATACAAAATAATCTATTGGTTAATGATTGCCAAAGGAAAATACAAATCACAAAATTGATGTGCATTGTCATAATTTGCTTAACAAATCATGATAAAATGTATTTTTATGTGAACACGTGGAAAGTAATCATGAATATGCATGCGATATGCAAACTTTTATTTTGCACCCTTTTTTGGTCGATAGGGTTCATTTTTGTGGGAAGGGTGCAAAATCTTATATTGCACCCTTTTTTGAACCCCTTTTCCTTCAATAGGGTTCATTTATATGTAAAGGGTGCAAACTCTTATTTTGCACCCTTTTTTGCACCCTTTTTTCTTAGACTGTATATTATCTGGTGTTATATTTTCTTTTGAATCAATAAATTCAAATACTAATACTACCTACTAGCCTACTACTACTACTGCTATACTAATACTACTACTACTACTACTACTACTACTACTACTACTACTACTACTACTTCTACTACTACTACTACTACTACTACTACTACTACTACTACTACTACATCTACTTCTACTACTAATGTTGAATGATATCAACAGACTAACCCTGTCAAGAGCTTTGAAGAGTTTGACTACACCTTCGTCATAGGCTTCCTGAGCTGTGGCAAACCCAGCATTGTACACGCCCACATTGATATCTCTGTGTGAGAGAGGGAGAGAGAGAGAGAGGGGGAGAGAGAGAGAGAAGGGGAGAGAGAGAGAGAGACAGAGAGACAGAGAGAGACGGAAAGAGAGATACAGAGAGAGTCAAAGAGACAAATGCAGACAGAATGGAGGGAAATAAAGAAATCGAGAGAGGAAAAACAGGAACAGGCAAAAAAAAAAGAAGAAAAGAAGAGAGAGAGAGGGGGAGAGAGAGAGAAAGAGACAGACAGACAGAGAGAAACACAGAGAGAGAGAGAGAGGGAGACAGACAGGGAGAGTCAAAGAGACAAATGCAGAGAGAATGGAGGGAAATAAAGAAATCGAGAGAGAGAGGAAAAAAAGAACGGGCAAAAAAAGAATAAAAGAAGAAAGAGAGAGGAAGAGAGAGACAGAGAGAGAGAGAGGGAGAGAGAGAGAGAAAGAGAGAGAGAAAGAGAGAGCGGACAGGAGAGGGAGGCGAGGGGAAAAGAGGAGACATACAATAATAAACAGTAGCAGAAAGGGGAGAACAAACCTGTATAATTAAACAAATAATCTATGAAAACAATGCAATCTTTATTATTTCAATCAAAATTTGAGAGCATTCTTTTGTTAAATACAATCTATCGGTTTGAATTCACGAGAAAAGGCCAATAGCAAAATAGGATGTTAATGAGTGCCAATTTCTATGAAAATTAAAGTTCAGTCGTTTTCTTAAATCATAATTATGAATGAAAAGGACCATATTTTGAGCAGATGGTGAAATATAATGACTACAGTCATCACCATCCAGCTACAAAAAAAAAACAACAACAAACAAACAATAATCAACACTCATCAAGAACAAGAAGGATTGGCAAAACGCTGACGTGAGGGCACCAGAAAGATTCCGTTTTCTTTTTTTTTTAATATTTAGTTTAAAATAGATTTCCTCATTAGGAGAGGGATGAATTCAAGAAAAACAAATTAAAATTATATCGATAGGCCCTCATCACGTAATGACTAGAAAATAATAACACTAAAACACACAGCCATGCGGCTATTTTTGTATTTTTGATATGATCAGGCAACAAGCCTTATGACACCTGCTCAAGGCAAATGACAGACCTTACATCAACACCATCCCTATATAGAACTCGGAGGTCGAAGTGAACAAAACGAAATTTATCCTGAATGAAGTACATTGGCACAAGACAAAAAGAATATAGACCGAGGAACGTGATCAAGATTGGAAGGAATCACGATAAGGCGTCCCTTTTGAAATACCGATTATTTAATTGCTTTTTATTGTCACATGTTTGCAAACTGTACATCCAAAGTAGTTTTATTTTAATTTATTAACTCTGTTTATTTCTCTTAATCTACCAAA